>LPNX010929714.1:26817-52549 GCA_001517045.1 Pseudotsuga menziesii | reverse complement strand
GTGAATGTGAGTGCTGGGCCTTTCTGATGGGATTGTAGTTTACTACATGATCAGATGTGAGTGCTGGGCGTGCCTTTCTGACGAGTAGGTCAGATGTAAGTGGTGGGAGAAGACGTACATGACGGTAGTCCTACAACTAGCATGAAAAAGGGCTAGCTCTGTAGAACTTCCTATGACAAGAAGAATCATGAGATAGCAATAGTGTTGATCCAGATTGAGTGATGATCCAGATACAGTAATGATGATCCAGCAGTGATGATCCAGATTGAGAGATGATCCAGATCCAGATCCAGATCGAGTGATGATCTAGATCCAGTCCAGTGATGTTGATCCAGATCGAGAGATGATCCAGATCCAATGATGATGTTCGATGATGATCTAGATCAAGAGATGATCCAGATCCAGCGATGATGATCTTGATCGAGAGATGATCCAGATCCAGTGATGATGATCCAGATCGAGAGATGATCCAGATGCAATGATGATGATCCAGATCGAGAGATGATCCAGATCCAAAGATGACTTGAAGACAAAGATGACTTGAAGACGAAGATGACTTGAAGACGAGATGATCCAGCTGATACAGAGAAGAAGACCAGTGCTGAAAATTGTGTCGAAAGAATACCTTCCTAGTTAAGAGGGAGTGTTGATGTATATGTAACTTCGGAATGTATTCTTCTTTGTATCTTATGTATTGTAACCCGATGTTTATTCTGGGATGTTTCTATTATGTATTTGAGTCATGTGGTCATGCCTCGATGTTCCTATCAGGAGGATTAATAATGTAATCAAGTCATATCAAGTCATTAGGTAAGTCCCCACAGTTTCGGGGAACTTGAGTTATTATACACTAATTAAGGTGTAGGCTCGAGTAGTAATTATTAGGTTGAGCCTACGTGTGAAAATGCAATTCAAGTGAATGAAAGAATATAAATAGAGAGTGAGACTCTCTATTTAACACACACATCATTCACTCTCTTAAGTGAGGCGCACTTGTGGAGGAGGAAATATACTGGGACTAGAAGGCCACTGCTGTTGGGAGATCTCTTACTGTTTTGGTGCTGATTTTATCTCTAAGGAAGTTGCGGGGTTTTCTCCTTTATGGTTTCCCCGAGGAAAACTCTTTGTGTCTCTTGTCTCTTGTGATTTGCATATGTTTTATTGTTGTGCTTGTTATTCTCTCAGTGAAAAGATCCTAAGATCATAATGCTAGCTTAATGTGATGAAAAACTAACAGGTTAAGCCCTAGAGCTGACATTTCTCCACACAGAGTCAAGGATTGGGATCAGCTACGATGGGCCCACATCATGTGGAGATTGGGGGGGAAGGGTGGCTAACCCCTATTCAACAGACTTCTTCCTCTGGTAGGGGAGACAGATCATTGCCATAGACGACTACCCCTATGAAGGGATAGACTTCCGTGGAGATCCAGACATTCCCCTACCACCAGGATCAACATATGGAGACATCAATAAGGTATCCCAACTCACTTTTTTTTTAAGTCATTAATTTTTTTTGTGTTTTTTGATATATATGAAATCAAAAGACATGTTTTGGTGTGACGACATATAATGAAACTCTGCCATGTACATGCAGATGTGGGACCAAAACGGCTAGAAGGATTTCCTCATCATCGACGGAGGGGAAGAGGTGATGAGATTATGGGTATGGATGCTACAAAGCATTCACATAAACTTCGTTCACTTGACACACATGGTTCCGATGGTGCAAGTCTAGGACTTGCCTGAGGCTATGCAGTGCTAGATGGTTGATGTACCACAGGCATGGATTCGATTATTTCACCGGCTAGATAGAGCAGTGGTGTGCTACCATGATCAACACCCTCCTCCACCTCAAGCTTAGAGACTTAGGTGTATATTTTGTATGACCAGGTAGTGTATTTTGGTGGCTCAGAAGCCCCAATTTTGTATATGACACTTTTGTATTATGACATCACCTTTTTTGGACTTAATGAAAAATATTTATGATGATTGATTATTATTCTATTTGCATGTGTAAAATGTGTTTTTGAAATGCTTATGGTCTGTAAAACAAATTCCAATATAGTACGTAGTTAGCATATGAATCAGCAACTTGATTAAAATTTCTTGAAATGTGAATGTATGTTATGTTCTCAAATTTCCATTCTAGCAATCTTACACACAAGAATCTTCGTAACAATGTCAGATCCCTAACATGATACAAGCCATTATTTTGTGAGACCACTAACTACGAATCAAGATGTACCTCAAGAGAAAGAACACCATGTGAAATGACATCTCATAATAACTCAATCACAACACTATATTCAACAACATTGTTTGACGAAGTCCATAAACATACACCTCCTGAAGACAACACTTGACCCGTAGGAGTATAGATCACCTAAGCAGCCAAAGATGAGTTTTGAGTGTGGCAGCTAGCACCATCAGTGAATCCTATGTAAAAAAAGGACTCCATCGACATCTTCCATAACAAACGAATGCTAATCAAAAAACCTGATCACCATAAGAAGACCTAACTATGCAATGCAAAAATGTACAATAATATACAAAAAGTTAGTCCTGGATGGAAATCATGCATAGTATTTTTTAAGATAGAGCCCATTTCTAGGATTAGCCAAGGCTGTCCCTTCATAATCCATGAAATCATAGGTTCCTTTCTCTAAGACACGCTTAACCACGTAAGGACCATGCCACATCGGGTTGAACTTTCATTCCCCCAAGGGTTCCTTAGCTTGATCCCACAAAAGGACCAAGTCACCTTCACTAAACCTCCTAGGACAAGTAGACTTATCATACTGGACCTTAACGCGATGCTTGTTAACCTCCAGAGCCACTAAAGCATCTTGGCGCTGCTCATCAAGCTTCTCCAAGTGGACCAGATGCTCTTCCAATGCGAAAGTCTCTGGTAAAATCTCCACAGCTAGCTTCAACAAAGGGATTTTGCATTCAAACAGTAATATTGACTCCACCTGATGCACAAGTTGATAGGGAGAAAAAGCGGTGGCAATATTAACCGCAGTTCTATAGGCCCACAAAGCAGGATACATCATGATATACCAATTATTCTTGCTATGTGCGATGGTTCATTGGAGAATGGAATTAAGTGACTTTTTCACTGCTTCAACCTGTCCATTCTCTTGAGGATAATAAGAAGAGGAATTCTCTTACTTATATCCTATCTTCAAAGACAATTCCTCCATCATTTTCTTCTAAAAGTGGTTGCCATGGTCAGTGACAAGCTCCCTTAGAATGCCAAACCAGGTGATAATCTGGTTAAATATGAAATGCACGGCTGTTTCACTGTCGGATTTGATAGTGTGTATAGCCACTTCCCATTTCATGAAATAATCTACATCCACAATAATATGATGGTTCCCCCCAACTGAAGCTGGGTTACAATCCATAAAGCCGACCCCCCACTTGGTGAAGGGACTGGTGGTGATAACAGGATGCAAAGGGGCTATAATGAGAGTGCATATTACATGCAAACACCTGGAAATGGTGGCACCTCTTGACCGCATTAACTCAATCTTTAAAGATGGATGGACAAAAATAACCCACTCTCAATATTTTTCGAGCTGTCACAAAGCCCAGATAAATGACCACCGCACACCCCTTCATGAAAATGATTAATAACGACCTCAGCATCCTCATGAGTTAAGAAACAACATAAAATGGAATAACCCCATGACGATACAAAGTATAATCCACTATGAGGTAGTTCTTCGCTGTTTGACGTAGTCGTTGACGCTCATATCATGAGAGGTGAGTAGGAACGTTCAATGCTTGCAAATAAAAAATAATATCCCTGTACCAAGGGTCCATGGTTGATATGAGAAAGATATGGTCACCAATAAGAGAATCCTCATGAAGAGTCTTCTTCATCAAAATTTGGAAAATCCGATATGAGCTCAACAAAGATTAATGATTTCTTCAATTTTTCTGAAACAAACTTGAGATCAAACTCCTACAATATCACAATACAATTATTATACTTTCCCCTAATCATCATTCTAGTAAGGACGAATTGAAATGGATTGATGTGAGCTACGACCAAATTTTAGCGAAGGAGGATGTAATTCCTCAAACGCTGAACCGCATGGACAGTGGCTAAGGATAGCTTCTCAACATGGGTATAACGAAGTTCCACATCAATAAGGTTTTAGCTAAAATAGTATATGACATGCTCATGGAGCTCCTCATCCTCTTGAACCAATACCATACCAATCGTCTCTTGATACGTGGCCACATAAATCAAGAAATCACGGCTATAGTTTGGTGGACTAAGCACAGAGGCCGATTCCAAGGCTTTCTTAAGAGCATCAAAAGAATCCTGGGCTCTCTCATCCCAGTAAAAAGGGGTGTCTTTCTTCAACAAACACATGAAGCCTTTAGTTAATTGGAAAATTGACTACGAACCTTCACAAGAATTTCTCCATACCTTGTAAATATTGAAGATGTCGAATGTTACGCAGGGGAGACAATTGAAAGATTTCCTCAACCTTTAAGGGATCGACTCTAATACCCTCCTTGGATGCGATGAATCCTAGTAAACGACCAACCTTCACACAAAAGATGTAGTTGTGAGGATTTAATCAAATTTGGTAATGACAACATCTTTAGAAAACCAATTTCAAATGATAAGGAAGACACACTCTCAAACGAGAGTGAGAAACTAGATCATCCAAATACACTTCAATAATCTTTTTTAAATTGTGGAAGGAAAAGGTCATGGTCCGTTGAAACATAGCTTCGACATTTTTAAGGCTGAAGGGCGTCTTCTGATATGAAAAAGTTCCCCAAGGACAAATAAATGTAGTCTTATGTTGGTCCTCAGGTTTAATATGTATCTGATTATATCCGTAAAAACCATCCATGAAAGAAAAAACCTCAGTTCCTACACACTCATCCAAAATTTGATTAATAAATGGTGTAGGGAAACTATATTTAGGACATGCTCGATTTAAATCATGGAAATAAATGCATATACAGATCACTCCTTGCTTCTTATCCACCAGAATGGGAATTGAAACCCACTCCATTAAGGGAACGGGGTAGATAAAACCAACTTTAAGCATTTTCTCTATCTCTGTTTTAATGGTGGGTGCTTTCCTAGGATTCACGGCACGCAAACATTGTCAAACCGGTTTTACATCTGGATAGGTTTTGATTTCATGTTCGACAATGCGAGGATCTATTCATGGTATCTCCTCATAATACCAAGCAAAAACATCACGAAACTCCTTGAAAATCTCGGTGTACTCCTTAATCTCATCGGGGAAAAAATACGCCCCAATGTAAATATCTCTATCTTACCAGGAACATGAGAAATATTGATAGGTATCATAGGTGAAAAGTTTTCCATGTTCCATTCTACCCTCTGACCAGGAGAGCTTAATGAGACCATAGGCCTACCAACCTTTTTTCTTAGAATTTCCCTAGAGTCATTACACTCTAAATGATAAAGCTTAGGGAGGAAATACGATCAATGGTGCAGCTCTCTCTAAGGTTGTTTAATCCCAGACATAGCCTCAAGAATAGGCTCATCTGAAGGAAAACAATCAACAAGGTAGTCTTGAGAGTGATATGACTCTACTACCCAAGCAGCAAGCACATAAGGGTCCTCCTCCTTCGTCAGTAAAGAGGAAGGAATAGGCTCTACAACATGATCAAGATTTGCTTGATATGCCACCAATGTTGTAGGAAACAACACGTCTATCTCGATAGGTATAGAATTTATGTTGCTAAATTTTTGTGGTGATAGGTGATAGGTATAGAATTATCACTCGAATGACTCAGTGAAGGAAGAACCCAAGGAGCCTCCATATGAGATGTGCGAAAAGAGACTGAATTCAACGAGGTTGAATCCTTATCGATTCTAGACCCAATCATAAGGATATGCGTAGGACAAATAAAAGGTTCCCATGAGAGAAGGATACATACCCACACCCACATTCTCAGTTGCTGACTGAGAATGATCGATAATCAGGATAGAAGCTCTTGATGATGCCTTAACACTCGAATTCTGGAAAGATTTCTGATTAATAGTAACGATCTTCCCATTCAACAGAAAACAAACCACTCGAAATGGGGAAGAGGCTAAAGCTTGCATACTATACATCCAGTTTCGACCCAGTAAAAGATTGTAGTTAAGGGGTGCATCAACCACCTTGACCTTGATCGCAACAGTCTTCCCCCCCCTAATTGGACCTCTAAGGAAGGAATTATACTATGCGGCTAAAACGATCTTCCATCAAAACTAGTCAACATGTTCGCAGATTTAAACAACGTGGGAGAACCTAAGCCCTTCCAATAAGACAAATACATCATGGAAGCGGCAACACATTCATCAATCATAGTACACATGATGGTGTTGTTCAAACACTCTACCTGAATCAGAAGAGACACATAGTAAGGAAAGAGAGGTTGTATTCCATGAGTTTCAAATTTGATCACGGAAGGAGAGCTATCATCACCCGCCTCGAGAGAAGACAACAAAGCCTTTCTCTACGAAGGACAAGTTTGAAGTACTCCTAATGTGGACATCGCACGAGGAGTCTAGCCCAAATCCTTGACAATTGAATAGTTATGGGTAGCTCAAGCATTAGGATTGTGCCCTGAGCGCTTAAGGACTCCCTTAAAAATGTGAGGAGGAACTTCAGGTTTATCCGTAGTCTTTTCAATTCGCAAAGGACTCTCAGGTGGAGTGGGTTCTTTCCCAAGGTCTGGTTGTGAGGAACCATAATATTTTGCATGCGTAACAACACTAGTATCTTTCACCATGTTGATGCAACCGTGACCACTAGTAGGATCCGGCGGGTTTTGAGTACCACTAGATGCGTATTTTAATCACACAGATCACATAAGGTTACCAATATTACACATATATATTTATATATTCATACAGATACAAGAGACAAGAACAAGTAATAGAATAAAAGATTATATTAGTTAATCACATCAGGGTCCATACATACACAGAAAAGAACAAGCTTCTTATCTGTCTCAACAGCCTAATATATATGATTTACAAAACCAGTTCGGAATAACTACTTGTCGATTCGGACAACCAACATGACCTTTGGAGGCTGAACTAATCTCTAATTAGTCGGTTAACTAGTCTAGTCAGCTCACCGAATAGCTCCTCCATCATCTCCCCCAAGAACAAAATATTTCTTCATCCTGAAGAAATAGGGGAGGCAACAAAACCCTACCTATAGTAGCTTTCTTCTTTTTGTCTTGTCTTTATGGGCTGTGCAGTCTAATAGATGGTTTTTTTGTATACATACTTTGACTATGGCTTCTGTTGTAATGGTCAGTTGGTGCTGAAATTCTGCCCAACTGCAGAGATCTCTCTGGATATCTATAGTCAAGGTTGTGATGCTGGACAGGGTCGACATTTTCTCCTGAATTGAAAGGTATACAATATTAATCATGTTTGGCCCCCAAAATTGGGCTTTTTTCATCCACTGTGTTCATCAGTCTTTGCATTTGTGGATAGGTTGTGTCCAATTTGTCGATGCTAGGAAGAGCTTGTTTCACCCACTGCTGAGCTTGTTTCTCTAGAATCTCTAGTTTCAGTTATTCCAATACAATTTGATCTTGTATTGTGCTCCTCATTGCTTCATCGAGACCCTGCTGATTCTCTAGTGTCTTGATATGTTTGCGGGTTTCTCGATCTTACTAAAATACCTGACCATAGTGGGTATACCAGCTGCGCAATACTTCTTTTATAGTGACTGACTCTTCCAGATGTTCTTGCAGTACCTTGTGTGCTTCTGAGAATGCTATGTAATGTTTTCCTAATAGTACAGATGTTTATTTTTTTTGTTCTTCTTTCTTGTACTGTATCTGTACCTGAAGTTTCGACACAACACTTTCCAACAACTGGTAAGATCTCTCTAGTGGTTTGTCGGTGTCAGTTTCGTTTGCTTCTGGTGCAACTATGTGAGTCCAATCTCTGCATTTGATTAAGAATTCGAATTGTTCCTCTTTTAGTTTGTCTCTTTTTTCTTTTCAGCTTTGAATTCTCATTGTAGCTTCTTCAGTGAGTGCTCCCAATAGCTGAACCAATTCTCCATCTCTAAGTTTTGGTGCATCAACTACAGTGGTCGACCCTAGTTGATGAAGGTGAATACCCATTGGTATCTGTTGTGTCTGTTGTTGTTATTTTTTCTTCTTATCTTTTCTTTTGCTATTATGTTTAGAATGATGGACCACTACTGATCCTGACGGCACTGATGTTGGCTATTGTTGTTGCTGCTGCATTTGATGCTCTTCAGTCGGTGGGTTCTGTGTCGACTGGACTTCTGTTGTAGCTAGGTTAGCTTGCTGATTTTCACAGGTAGGACTTGTGTTTGTCTATGTTTCCAATGGTGGTGAATATGGTGGTTCTAGATTTGGTGGAGGCTCTGAAGTTGATGGTGGTGATGGGGGTGATGAGTGATCTGGGGTTATTAGGGTAGTTGCGATGACTTCTGTCGATGTAGGATTTTTGATTTCTGGTTGTGGGTCGGAAGGGTCATCATATTTGACTGAGTCAAAGAGGTTTTCGATGGTTTGGTATAGTGCATCACCCTAATCATCATCCTCTAGGTCTTCGACTAGTTTATTGGTTGGTGTGAAGGTTGGTGTAAAAGATGAAGTTAATGCCGCAACAACTTTGGGATGTATTGTCGAGATTTCTAAGGAATGTCCATTGAATGACTCTCATAAATTTTGGTGGTGGTGAGGCTTGGGTGGTTTGTGAAGCCAGGTTCTGTGGGGCATAGCTTGATTCTACAAGTTTATGGGTGGTGGAGATCTACTGGGCTTTGAGAAACAAGTCTAGAAGCTTATTAATAAATTATTGGAGGTTGAAATCTTTGTCCACTCTTTCCTTAAGTGTGTCCAACATTGCACTTTTGCACAAGTCACCAAGACTGATGTTGGTCGACACTAGTATGTCTTCTTGTATTATTTGGGTTGCGGATGGGGGTGGTCGAGTTGAGGCTAAATCAATGGTTTCTACTGCAGGAGGGCTTATAAGTTTTACTTTTTTAGCTTTGGCCTACTTTGTATCTTCTTTGACAAATCATTTGAACTATTCCTCGACAGAGATTCTATTTTTGGTAGTGTTTATCAAGATGTTGATTTCCCTTGCATGTAATTCGTCCTCATATTCTGAACTGTCTTGGAGGATAAACTTGCGCTTCCTTTTTTCCTTTTGTTGTACTCTCTGGAAGTTTTCGAAATTTGGAAATTTTTGCAGCTATTTGTCGGATGTTTTTCTTCGTTAGCTGATATTCTGGTTTCTCTGTCTCTGTTTCTTCCTCATGTTGTTTAGTCTGGTCCATGATGTTTTGTTCTATCAATACCATGGCTTGTTGTTCTATCGATGCATTTTCAATCTGAAGAAGGTTTTTCTCTTCTCTCAGACTATCTCTTGAATTGAAGGTACTGATGTGAAGGAGAAATTCATAATGTTCCTCCTTCTCCTGGTATTTTAGTGGTTCGACAATAGATAAGTTAATCTCTTTTACGCTCGTTGGTATAGTTATCTTAGTCTTGGATTATCGTGCTAGTTCATCAAAAGTTTCCTCGACTGTCAGATAGTAGTTGAGAGGTTTTGTATTTGTTGTGGAATATTATGAATACCATACTGTTGTGTGGTCAAGTTCCAACTGGATGTGTGCTAATGGTGGCAGACTTCTTCAGATGTTTTGAGGCACCCTCCATCTAGCTGTTTGGATTGTTAGATTTTGGAACCAGCTCTCCAAGAATACTTTACCATCTTCCAGCTCTTGCATTGTTCCACTCATTGAAAATGGCTTAGAACACCACATGTGGAACCTTGTCGGTTCAAGGAAATATTTATGCCCGACTGGACATAGGTGATACATGGCTAACCATATTAATAGTGATGGGACTCTAATTATTGCCCATGATTCTTGGAACTTTACGCAAATAGATTTGAGTATATTAGCCATGTATTGAGCCCAACAGTATACTTTCCCTAATTTTTCTATGCAATCGACAACTTCTAGCATGTCGAATTTTAGATCACATCCTTGTCGTACGATGGTCAGGCCGATGGACACAGTTTTGGCCACTACTTTGGGTGTAGAGGCTTTAATTTGACCGACAATCAATCCTTTGGAGTTTTTCCCCGTCGGTGTTCCTGTTAGTATTTCCACCAGTCCTTCTTTGATACCCATGGGAACAGGGTCACCTTTGTTTGACAGCCCAGTTAGTTTGTAGATGGTCTCAGCTGATATTTCCACTGGTATATTGAAGTAGAACTTCCCGTTGTGGTATCGAATGATGATAAATCTAGCAATGTTATCTTTCATCCCTATGAAACTCATCATGAGAAATGCATTCATGTAGTTCAATATAGTTCTATGGTTTATTTTCTCCCCTTCCTCTATCTTTGATTTACCTCCGTAAGCCCATTGTTTGATTTCTGCCGAGTGTCATTCCCATGAGGTTTCCTGTACTTTTGATTTTTTAATATTCTCCAATCATTTCACCAGTGGAATTACAACAGATTCCAACTCTTTTGCTTTGGCTGTCCTAGCTCTGGTTTTCTTTGGGGCTATGTTGTCGGTTTCTAGCTCGGCTTCTTTCATGGTTAATTTTCTCTTGGAGGTCTGATAACTATGTCGCTCTAAATATCTGAAAAGTGGTAAGAATTATTCGTCCAATGTAGTATTTATAGTTGGAGCGGATGGTGATCCTGTTGATGGAGGTATTAATGGCAGAACTGATGGCGAAGGAAAGTCTATTGAAATATCTTTTAATGCGTTCTAGTTTTGGTGCTCCATCTAATTGTAGTCATGATGGCTTGATTTGACCTTTTGATACTCTTGTCAATGTCGATGATATGGTCGGTATGCGATATGTTGATGGTGAACATGTCGATTATTGTCATATGACAGTTTACTATGTCTGTCGAAGTTTCCTGTCATTTTTGGATTTTGGGTTATAAGTTTTAGTTTTTCTGGTTTTTATAGTTCTTGTTAATAGTTATGATAACTATTTTTTTTCTTTTCAAAATGTTCAATTTTGGTACCGTTTTAGTCGGTCACCATTTATTAGTTTCTGAAATACTGTGCCTTGTAATGTTCTCATTCGGACTAAAGCATTAGCGTTGCTTTCTTAGATAATATAGGGTCCGATCCAGTATGTGTGGAGTTTCTTTGGTTTTCCTTTCACCCGATTGTTATATAGTAGTGCCAGGTTCCCGACCAACAAGTTTTTGTTTTTAATGTTTTGGTCGTGCCAAGCCTTCTGTTGTTTCTGAATTTCCTCTTGTTGTACATACATTAATCGGTGCTTTTCTAGTTTGGATAATTGCATTAGTAGGTCCTTCCTTGCTTCCTTGACATTGATGTGGAATATGTCAGCTATTGTTGGTGTCTGTTGTTGAAAATGTAAAGGGAAAACTGCTTATTGGCCATAGACTAATCAGAAAGGTGTTTGGTCTGTCGATCGTTTATATGTTGTTTTGTACACCCATAATACTACATGGATTTTCTCATCCCAGTCGTCTTTGTTGGCATTGCATATTTTTTTTAGACCTCTTGTTAGTGTTTTGTTGAATTCCTCTATCGCCCCATTCAACTGAGGGTGATGGGTTGTGCTTCGACGGTGCTCGATCTTGAACTGTTATCTTATTGTTGCAATGGTTTTATTTTATTGATGAAGTGTGAACCTGTTGAGGCCTGGAAATTCGCAGGAGACAACAGTAAGGGATTCTCCCCAATCAACATTCCCAACTAGCCTGTTGACTGTTTGGTGTAGGGAATCCATCCGGTTTGCGGTCCGGATACCGTAGGTCAAAGTAACAAAACAAGGTTTTACCGGTTGCGGCTCGGTCCACTGTGTATATTTTTTGTATTTTTTGACTTATGTATGAGATGCATATGCCTACTTAACCATGCAGGGTGATTAGGATGCAAGGAACAGTCACAATGTGATGCGCAGGTTCTTACCTCTCGTCTTAAGCCCATAAACATCTAAATCACATATGCAGCCATGAAATGAAACTAACTACCTATCTATCTATCCCCGAGGAGCCAAAAATATGATTTACTTATGAGTAATGTCGATTATTCATGCATTATAAACAGAAATTTCAGGTAGCTGATATTCTTATTTGCAACACATGAAAGATAAAAGATATTTTAACAATCAGATAGCCAACTGTTTCATAAGCAGCATACATTACTCATAGTGGAAATCTTCATAAAATAAACCGGAAAACATTCATGCAAGAACATAGGTTCAAAGAGTTAGAACGGTCTCACGGTTAATGGACATAAAGTTGAAAACAAAATAGTTTCTCTTCAACAAATCCATAGCACAACATTAGAATATTCCACCAAGCTTTCTCCAACAGGCCAACTGTAATTTATTATTGCAAAAGGAAATAGTTCTTCTTACAATATGTCTTCACCAGTCTCATTGGGAAAAAGTCCTTTCTTCCCTCTTAGTCTATTACATTTATAGAAAAAGGTGAGATGGTTGGGCTGCCCAAAGTAACCTTTGGGCTTCCCAACGCTTCATTCCCAACGCTTGGCTTTCTCAAATGTTTTTTTTTTTACAAAAAATGTTATAAAATACAAAGGTGACCAATCCCTCATGAGGAGGGCCCCACTTGGCTGTCTAGAAACTTCCTCCACGCTGCAGCTTCAGTAGCGATGCCTTCAAAGGCACAAGGCTCCAAAAACTGAATATTTATCTCAAACTTCTCAGCTTGGTTCTTGATAGCCTCAACCCTGGATGTACTCAATCGAAGCTGATCTTACAGAAGCTGTACACTAACAGCTGGATGATCTACTTCGCTTCTCAAGATCTGATCATCTAGGGCTTTGATATCCTGTACCTTAGCTTCTTCCTCCTGGAATCTCTTCTGCAATAGCTCCAAAAAGGCGTTGTGATTTGGGAGAGCTTCAAGCCTCTCTTCAGCTTCTATCTGGCACCAGTTGTAGGTAATGAGAAGTCTTCTGAAAAACTTGGTGCATAATCCCTTTTTCCTTTTCACTGCCTTCTTGAAGTCTTCAGCGGTGTTGATAGCAAACTCCACTAGGTTATAGTCTTGTTTGAGAGCTTGTTGGTATTTTGACGGTAGCTCTGCTAGGGTTGCTTCATTGTTCTCCAACCTCGCCATTCTTGCAGTTAGGATCTCTAGGACGTCCTGGGATCTATCCACAAAGTAGGATGCAGTTTCGGGGATCTCCTCCAATTAACCATCGATCTGTCGCACTCTACATCTTTCTTCTTCAACATCATTCTGCAGCTGCAGCATCTTGGTTTTCTGGGTCAATACCTGCTCCTTGAAAGGATGGAGGTTAACCTACTATTCTCTTGCCACTTCCAAAGCAATGGTCAAAGAAGAAATCTAATCCTGATGTTCCTTTCTCAGTTCTAGCTCTTCTAGCTCTTCCACCTTTTCTAGTAGCTATTCCTTCTCACTCTTCAGATCTTGGCATTCCTTTTGCACTTTCTCTAGGGTCTCCTGTGCCATTTCCTTGACTTTCATCTCTACTTGGAGGGCGTGTATCTCATCTTTTGAGGATTTCATTTCCCTTTGCATGTATTCATATTTCTTCTTGAGCCTGTTGCTTTCTTCCCTCTCTTGCCTCAATGTATCTTTCAATTGAGCAGAAGATTTCTTGGATAGCTCCAAGTCAATCATGATTTTTCTTACATTATCCTCTAAAGCTTGGATGAATGCAGACCCGACTCTTAGGGTAAATCTCGGATCTTGGTCTGTTCCTAACATAACAGCCGTATCCGTTATCATTTTACCAGGTAGACCTTCCGCCTCAACTTTCCTCTCTATCCTCTTTATTATTCTCTTTGTTGCCCTATCATAATATACAGTGTTGAAATCAGGGATTTCCTTTCCCTTTTCTTGCACAAAAGGGACCAGCTTGAGTGTGGAGACCATGGGTGTGCTGGCAGCAGGTACTTGTGGGTCCTGAACCTCGGGGTTCTCAACATCCTAGATCTACCCCCCAGCTATGTCAGAAGCTGACTGTCCTACCTCAGTCTATGTCAGCTTCACCCTCTCTACCTCCTTCTGTTGTAGCTCCTCATCGAGCTTTCTTTTCGCTTCTTCAATTGCTTCTCTAGCTGCTTCTTCTGCCTCTTTAGCTGCTTCCTGGGATTTCTCAGCTGCTTCTTGAGCAACTTTTCTTTTCCCTTCCTCTTCACTGTGCAACCACTCTACAGCTTCCTGTGCCAATCTTTGGGCTTCTTCGTTTCTCCTTTTGGCTTCGTCCTCTGCCTTTACCTGTTCATCCCCCTTTCCCCCCTTGGTGGTGATTTTCTTCATGAATATTCTTTTCGGTGCTGTCATGTTTGGGGCATTCCGGAAGACAGATTCCTCCCTATCAAAATGATGGGTATATTCGAAATGCACCTTATTTTCTTTACAGTGATCAACCATTTTACCGTGGGAGTCATTTCTGTGATAGGGCATCTCACCAAAATGGAACCGCTCTAGCTCCTCTACGAATTCACCGGCTTGTTTCACCTTAGTGAACCTGTAGCTCCCAAGTTTGAAGGGCAAGGGAGGATAAGCGGTCTTCTTGTGTTCGAACATGAAGCTGCCTATTCCATCTAGGAACACTTGTCTGACTGCCTCCTTATGTACAATGTAATCAGTTGCTTATTTTGGCAGTAGGGAAGGTGCTCTTGAGCCCCCAAACATTCTAAAGTACATGCCATGTTCGGTCAAATAGTAGTCTGCATAATATTGTATCACTCGCATGGCCTCCTTAGACATACAATCACACTTTTTCCGGAAAATGAGTGTGTGTAGTGGCATAATGAAGTGCTCATAGAATTCCTTGTAATGGCTGTGGTACTGGTGTGCCCATAGTGGTCTATAAGCAGCATAGACAGGCATTATTTCCCTGTCCCAGATGCACCTGAGACCAAGGAAAGGCTGGTTGCATAGTATACAGTCTATGAGTATTGAGCTCATATAAAACTCAGACCTTTTCCAAAATTCCCCCTCCAAAGCTGAGGCCAAGCAAGAAGAAAGACTGCTGGATACAAGGCTGGCCCAATTGAAGACTATCCCTTGTGTTGCCACATGAAAGATGATGGGTATCCACTCTAGCTTGAAGAATCTGCCATGGGCAGCATAGCCATGTCTTTCATCATTTCCCAGAATCATTGTGGTTACATCTGGCCGGGGCAGAATCCAGCCAATTACCTCAGAGCATGGGAACAACTCTGGTCTGGTGGTGACCTTCATATAGGAAGATCTTTCAATGATTGCATATATGGACTCTTATTCTAAGCCCATGTCAGGAACTTCTCTTCGGGTAATCAATCTATATATTTCCCCCCACTGATACTCCGGTTCAACACCAGAAATACATTTAGTGTCTTCATACACGTATTTTGTCTTGGTAACAACCTCCACTTCTGGCTCTTCTTCGACCGCAGGGGCCTTCTTCTTTTGCCTCTTTGACATGGTGAGCTTGAGTTCTTCCTGCCATATATACATTGTAACGTTAAGCAATTCAAGTTGCAGACACTTATATGACAATGTGCAGTGTTTTACTTCTTCAATGTGTATTGTGACAGTAATTAGTTAATGAAGCCAAAATATATGTGTACCTAGGCAAAAATGGCTTAACTAACAGGATTATTGAACCAAATGGGAAGTATTCAAAGACTTTGTTTATGTCTATCATGATGGAAACTAGCTGTGTGCAATAAACTGTGCATACTACCATTTCTTGCCAATATAAACATTAACAATATAATCCAGTAGGAAAGGTGTCTACATAAAATTGAAAAGGCTCACGTTGCTTGCGGGGAATTTTTTTTATATTGACACGACTAAAGCTTCCGTTCTCTGCGGGCGCTACTAACATTTTGCTGTGTAGGATAGACAAAGGAAAAAAAACCCCCACAATCCCTCTCAACGGTACTCTACAAACAAAACACCCGCACTCCAATGGTGGATAACCTAAATGCTGTGGTACATCCTTTCCCCCTTCGGCTCGGGTTTAAGATAAAATCCAACGGTGTGTGGAGCGGCACAACAAAACCTTTCTATTTGAGGATACGGGTTTCTATAGTGTGCGTAATCAAAGAAAACCATCTGTGCGAAACCTTGGTCAGCAACCTGGTGTCATAGTCAAACCCCTTTCCCGGCCATGGTTCGAAACTGAGCAAGAATCGGTTGCGCGGGACCACGTAGGAAAAATGACTAGGGTTCGAGGATACAGGGGGGGGGGGGACTGAAAATCTCAACAAAAAGGGTACCCACCAAATTCTATAGAAAAAACCACAAACTCTCCCTCTGCAACCCATCATAACACACAGGGAGGCTTGGTGTATACAGCGTAACGGCCGCCTGCACCAAACCCCCAACCACTGCGCGAGGTCGCGATACAACGGTGGCGTGCAAACTAATCTGTGGTTTAAAATGCCCCCTTCCCAAGACAGTTATGACAAAAATCCCCAATTAAATAGCCATAGAAAACAGGATGAAGGAAACGGTCGCACTCAACACCCTAACCGTAGCAAACAATCAATCAAAAACGTAAACGGGAAAAGGCCGATGATCCTACCTGGAAATAGAATGCGTTATCAACGGGAAGATGAGTGGTCAAACATCCACAATCGAGCCACCTGGATGTGGGTACCAGCATGGAATCCTTCGTAGCTTGTGAGAATGACATGCATGACAACGACAGTGCTCAATAGTCGAAAACAACAATAAAAAACATAACCCCTCGACTCGTATAAATAGTCAACCACCACGGGCGTGAAAACATCGGACGTCGGAGAGCTTTCTAATCGGAGGCTGAAAACGAATTCCCTTCCACAACGGCGGACAATCACAACGCCAATTCATCCACGGCGACATATAGCGAAGAAAAGCATCGGACGACGGAAAGTTTTGTATCGGACGTCGAAAGATTCTATCTTTCCACAATGACAGAAAACCTAAACCAAAACCCATCTGCAACGGGAGAAGTTTTGAGTCGGTGAACTAACTACGCATCGGCAAGACTGACCCTTCTTCCACCCACAACGGCGGATCCGTAAATCATCCCACCGTCTGCAAGGTCGGGCTTGAATCGGGACTCTAAGGGCTTGGAAAGGCTAGATGGCCGGAAGGAAAGGCTTTTCGCAGTCGCAACGACGGGAGGCCACAGCTTCATGGGTCAATGGGACAACAACATGGCTAAAAAGTTAAAGCAACAATTAGAAGAGAAAATGGTTTCCCATCCACAATGGTGGAGAGAGAAATGATAAAACGCTCTGATGTAAATCCCGAAAATAGCTGAGGTAAAACGAACAAATCGGAAAGGAAGTTGAAAGTCGAAAACGAAAGCTCATCTGTAACGGCGAAAGAAAAGATCATAAAAATTCTGATGCACAACTAAAGAGTATCTGACATAAAAACCAATCAGATCATAAAATGAAAGTGAATTTCTTTCCGCAACGGCGGAAGACCAAAGCAAAAATCCACCTGCAACGGCGGAAGAGAAAAACCAAATAACTCCCAATTCAAGCATGTTTCGAATGCATTCAAAAGCAGCGATGAAACTTGATAAAACAGTGGATTACTTCAAACATCAGAGGGGATATCAAAAAACAATGGGTATCTCAATCCAAGCATAAGTAAAGTCTTTCTGGAAGTTCTCAGACCAAATTCAAGAAGAAAATCAAACTATTTCAAGCAAAGGAGGGTCCCAATTTTTTTTGGAATTTTGGGAAATTGTTGCAGCTGCAACAATTGGCGACTACCTGGTGAACCCCAGAGTCTCTGAATTAACTCCTTCCAAATACAAGACCATCTGAATAAAAGTTGAAATCTTCTAGATGCTTGTATCCCTAGGTTGGCCAACTTAAGCATTTAAACCATTGAGAAGTAGTCTATTCTTTGGGAAATGGTAACATCAGAAATATTGCA
Organism: Pseudotsuga menziesii; assembly: GCA_001517045.1. Lineage (NCBI taxonomy): Eukaryota > Viridiplantae > Streptophyta > Pinopsida > Pinales > Pinaceae > Pseudotsuga > Pseudotsuga menziesii. Next base: position 34,609 of record LPNX010929714.1, on the reverse strand, counting down.
AGTCTGAATAACTCTTTTGAGGCCAAATAAGTGAGGTTTATTTTTCCTGTCCTCAGGTAGTTTATAGCTTGGACACCATAGGATTGTAACAGAGAGTAAACAGTATTATCCTTTTGTTCCTCATTCTCATGCCAACTGCACTTTTTGTGCCTTTTGAACTTTAGTTCTTCTGCTATGAGTCCTCCTGCATGCCTTTCTTAATAAATTTTAATTCAGGATCCTCTATCCCATAGTGTCCTTTTGTGTGAACAGTGTATTTCATATTTCAGTTCAGGGACGGAGAGGATCTTGTGGCAATGTCGTACTTCATGCTTTGATATTTTGCTTTGGTATGTATTGTTTTTCTTTAAGGAGTTTAGACTCTAGGTAGCTTTTTTGATTTTTTTTTTGAATATATAACATGGGATCATTTATATATGATATACTGTTTTACTTTGCTCCCTTTCCGTGGGTCTTTTGCTGTCACCCCCTTGGATACTTAAGATGTGAAATGAATGGAGCCTCGAAATAGTATTCCAGACCTCTTTTACTTCTGAGTCATTTACAGGGGTTAAGTAAGACTTCAATGAATGCATTTCCAGTTAAGGATACTGCTACTCGAAGACATTCTATACTTTAAAGCACAGTCTTTTGCTCAAGATTTCGGTTAATAAAGAACCCTGATGTTCCCATTGCAACCAAAAGTTTGCCTCTTTATTCAAAACAAGAACTATTAACAAAAGCAGTGCAAATCAAGAAAGCAGCATCAAATCAAATGATATTAAAGAAAAACAACATTATTTATGTACAAGGCAAAAGAAAAGAAAAGAAAAAGGTGTGCCTGCCCCTTGAAAATATTCAATCAATGAGTTAAAGGGCTACGCTGCGATGAAGGTCAAAAATCTATCCATGATCTAAGTGTGCCATTTTTTAAATTGAGACCATATCTACTAGTCTGCACTCATTTTCATCAGCCTGAGGAAGTTGAAGGAGCTCAGGCTGAGTGTCAATCATATGACTGGCCTCTCTCGAGTTAAGATGTCTTAGCTTAAGCTCATTCAGATAGTTTCCCAGGATGGAATCAGCAGATTCATTTCTCTCTCCTAGCCTAGTAACATTGTGCTTCATGTAGGGCTCTCTCAAAATCCTAATCAGGTTTGGGCTTCCCTTCTAAGGTAGCAACAAATGTGACCAGTCGGAAGCAAAGTACCCATCTAGGTAGGCTGCGCAATCTCGATTCAAGATCAATCCATATCCATCAGGTATGTCTGCTACTACAATATCAAGGTATTGACATATCTTTCTATTTGCAGACAATCGAATCAAAACATTCTTCATCTCCCCCACTACTTTGACACTAGTGCTGTCTAGTTGATTGACATCCCAATTAGTAGGTTTTAGCTGCCCATTAAGATTTGTACAGATTGCAAGAGGCATGACATTCATCGATGATCCAGAGTCCACCAGACAATTATGGACTTTATGGTTCAGAATTTCCAGAGTCAAAAGGAAAGGTGGGGTGCTAATTTTCCTTTCCCCAAATGATTCAATCTTTTCCTCCACAGGTTGGTTTTCAGTGGGTATCTCCCTTTTAACTTCTTTAACCTTTTCGGTGCTTCCTCCCTCACCATCTTCCACAGGTTTGACAATCTCATTGTTTGGCTCTGTCTCCTGGTTGAGGGTGGCGGCTCTATGGGTTTTGTCCGCAACCTTCGCATCGGCCTGTCTCTTGACATTCTCCTGCAGATTTGTAATCTTTAAAATCATGGTATTCTCTTCAATCGTTACACCCATGTCCTTGGTTGTCGTAGATGTGCCTTCAGACTTAGAAGTACTCTCTTCGGTGTCAAACAGTGAGACACCATTCCATGAAAACATGTTATCAATATCTTGTTTCTCCATGACCTAGTTTTTCTTTTCCTTCTTACCACTGTCCTTAGTCAATTTAGGGTCCAACAACTTATTCATCTCCAGTGTCATTGAATGTAACCATTGAGGGCACCTCTTCTCAGAATGAGGTTGCTGGTGAAAAGTACAGAAATTCTCTCCCCCTATTTCTGTTATGTCCATTGATGCTAAATTTGGTGGAGGGACTTGCCCTTGGTTGTTATCCTTTCTTTTCAGAGAGTAGGGCTTATAATTTTTTTGGACGTCCCTTTCCTTTTCCAGATCTATTATTCAGTTTGATAGCTTTTGCATCATTTTCAGCATTCCCTGATAATCATGTGAGTAATCCCCTTTAGGTTTAGATATCAGTAAAGCTATTCTCCCGGTATTCTTCTCTTCAGGTAAGTTAGGGTAATCTTCTATATTTTTCATTTCAGCTTCTACCCTTCCTGCCTCTTCATAAGTCTCTACCAATGTAGGCTTGGCTTTCATTTTAGCGAACATAGCTAACTCCGGTCCTAGGGCAGATGTATAATATTTGATTAAGACCTTGTCTGAGGGTCTGTCAGCTTCAGAAAAATTCTTTAGGTATAATGAGAATCTTTGAGTGAACTTATGTACCTTTTCATTCTTCTCTTTTCTTAACAAACCAAGACCTTTCATCACTGAGGCATGCGTTTTTTGGGCTGTGTATTTACTCCTGAAAACCCTTTCAAAAGTATTCCAATCTGGGAACAAGTTTGCGGGCAGGGAAAAGTACCATGAAGCAGCTGACCCTTTCAAGGTATGAGGGAATAATCTACAGACAACATATTTGTACTCCCCAACCCTTAACCCCTCTACTGCTAAATAAAAACTCTGCAAGTGATCATCCACAGCAGTCTTCTCCTCAGGGTCAAACTTAGGTAGTAGCTTCTTAAAACCCTGAGGTAAGTTATGAAATGGAGGCATGAGGTTCAGAGGTGATCTAGCTCTCCAAGAAGGTAATGGGCTGGGCTGGTTCACAATCACACCAGCCATGAGTACAGGAAAAAGAACAAAATCTGAGCAAAGAGCAGCGTAAGGTGAGAACAGGCTTTCTTACTTAAAAGGTATAACCGAAACCTGTAAATACTTGAGTCAGGTTGAAAGCTTCAAATATCTACTGGTAAGGTAATATTGGGAAAACTAAGTTTCCACGGCCAGCCATTCATTGGCGACCCTCCTTCTAGCACCAGAACTGTTGAGGCCTGGAAATTCGCAGGCGACAACAGTAAGGGATTCTCCCCAATCAACGTTCCCAACTAGCCCATTGATTGTTTGGTGTAGGGAATCCATTCGGTTTGCGGTCCGGCTACCGTAGGTCAAAGTAACAAAACAAGGTTTTACCGGTTGCGGCCCGGTCCACCGTGTATATTTTTTGTATTTTTTGACTTATGTATGAGATGCATATGCCTAATTAACCATGCAGGGTGATTAGGATGCAAGGAATAGTCACAATGTGATGCTTAGGTTCTTACCTCTCGTCTTAAGCCCACAAACATCTAAATCACATATGCAGCCATGAAATGAAACTAACTACCTATCTATATATCCCCGAGGAGCCAAAAATATGATTTACTTATGAGTAATGTGGATTATTCATGCATTATAAACAGAAATTTCAGGTAGCTGATATTCTTATCTGCAACACATGAAAGATAAAAGATATTTTAACAATCAGGTAGCCAACTATTTCATAAGCAGCATACATTACTCATAGTGGAAATATTCATAAAATAAACCGGAAAACATTCATGCAAGAACGTAGGTTCAAAGAGTTAGAACGGTCTCACGGTTAATGGAAATAAAGTTGAAAACGAAATAGTTCCTCTTCAACAAATCCATAGCACAACATTAGAATATTCCACCAAGCTTTCTCCAACAGGCCAACTGTAATTTATTATTGCAAAAGGAAATAGTTCTTCTTACAATATGTCTTCACCAGTCTCGCTGGGAAACAGTACTTTCTTCCCTCTTAGTCTATTACATTTATACAAAAAGGTGAGATGGTTGGGCTGCCCAAAGTAACCTTTGGGCTTCCCAACGCTTGGATTTCTCAAATGTTTTTTTTTTTACAAAAAATGTTATAAAATACAAAGGTGACCAATCCCTCACGAGGAGGGCCCCACTTGGCTGTCTAGAAACTTCCTCCACGCTGCAGCTTTAGTAGCGATGCCTTCAAAGGCACAAGGCTCCAAAAACTGAATATTTATCTCAAACTTCTCAGCTTGGTTCTTGATAGCCTCGACCCTGGATGTACTCAATCAAAGCTGATCTTCCAGAAGCTGTACACTGACAGCTGGATGATCTACTTCGCTTCTCAAGATCTGATCATCTAGGGCTTTGATATGCTATACCTTAGCTTCTTCCTCCTAGAATCTCTTCTGCAATAGCTCCACAAAGGAATTGTGATATGGGAGAGCTTCAAGCCTCTCTTCAGCTTCTATCTGGCACCGGTTGTAGGTAATGAGAAGTCTTCTGAAAAACTCGGTGCATAATCCCTTTGTCCTTTTCACTGCCTTCTTGAAGTCTTCAACGGTGTTGATAGCAAACTCCACTAGGTTATAGTCTTGTTCGAGAGCCTGTTGATCTTTTGATGGTAGCTTTGCTAGGGTTCCTTCGTTGTTCTCCAACATCACCATTCTTGCAGTTAGGATCTCTAGGAAGTCCTGGGATCTATCCACAAAGTAGGATGCAGTTTTGGGTATCTCCTCCAATCGACCATCGATCTGCAGCACTCTACATCTTTCTTCTTCAACAACAGTCTACAGCTACAGCGTCTTGGTTTTCTGGGTCAATACATGCTCCTTGAAAGGCTGGAGGTTAACCTGCGGTTCTCTTGCCACTTCCAAAGCAGTGGTCAAAGAAGAAATCTACTCCTGATGTTCTTTTCTCAGTTCTTGGGTGTGCAGATCATTGGCCTGCAAGAGGATCTTCTGCTGCTCTTCTAGCTCTTCCACCTTTGCTAGTAGCTGTTCCTTCTCACTCTTCAGATCTTGGCATTCCTTCTGCACTTTCTCGAGGGTCTCCTGTGCTATTTCCTTGACTTGCATCTCTACTTGGAGGGCCTGTATCTCGGATTTTGAGGATTTCATTTCCCTTTTCATGTATTCATATTTCCTCTTGAGCCTGTTGCTTTCTTCCCTCTCTTGCCTCAATGTATCTTTCAATTGAGCAGAAGATTTCTTGGATTGCTCCAGGTCAATCTGATTTTGCTTACATTATCCTCTGAAGCTTGGATGAATGCAGACCTGGCTCTTAGGGTAAATCTCGGATCTTGGTCTGTTCCTAACATAACAGCCATATCCGTTATCATTTTACCAAGTAGACCTTCCGCCTCAACTTTCCTCTCTGTCCTCTTTATTATTCGCTTTGTTTCCCTATCATAATATACAGTGTTGAAATAAGGGATTCCCTTTCCCTTTTCTTGCACAAAAGGGACCAGCTTGAGTGTGGGGACCATGGGTGTGCTGGCAGCAGGTACTTGTGGGTCCTGAACCTCGGGGTTCTCAACATCCTGGATCTGCCCCCTAGCTATGTCAGAAGCTAACTGTTCTATCTCAGTCTGTGTCAGCTTCACCCTCTCTGCCTCCTTCTGTTGTAGCTCCTCATCAAGCTTTCTTTTTGCTTCTTCAGCTGCTTTTCTAGCTGCTTCTTCTGCCTCTTTAGCTGCTTCCTGGGATTTCTCAGCTGCTTCTTGAGCAGCTTTTCTTTTCCCTTCCTCTTAATTGTGCAACCACTCTGCAGCTTCCTGTGCCAATCTCTGGGCTTCTTCGTTTCTCCTTTTGGCTTCGTCCTCTTCCTTTGCCTATTCATCCCCCTTTGCCCCCTTGGTGGTGATTTTCTTCGTGAATCTTCTTTTCAGTGCTGTCATGTTTGGGGCATTCCGGAAGACAGATTCCTCCCTATCAAAATGATGGGTATATTTGAAATGCACCTTATTTTCTTTACAGTGATCAGCCACTTTACCGTGGGAGTCATTTCTGTGATAGGGCATCTCACCAAAATGGAACCTCTCCAGCTCCTCTACGAATTCACCGGCTTGTTTCACCTTAGTGAACCTGTAGCTCCCAAGTTTGAAGGGCAAGGGAGGATAAGCGGTCTTCTTGTGTTCGAACAAGAAGCTGCCTATTCCATCTAGGAACACTTGTCTGACTGCCTCCTTATGTACAATGTAATCAGTTGCATATTTTGGCAGTAGGGAAGGTGCTCTTGAGCCCCCAAACATTCTGAAGTATATGCCATGTTCGGTCAAATAGTAGTCTGCATAATATTGTATCACTTGCATGGCCTCCTCAGACATATAATCACACCCTTTCCAGAAAATGAGTGTGTGTAGTGGCATAATGAAGTGCTCACAGACTTCCCTATAATGGTTGTGGTACTGGTGTGCCCACAGTGGTCTATAAGCAGCATAGACATGCATTCTTTCCCTGTCCCAGATGCACCTGAGACCAGGGAAATGATGGTTGCATAGTATATAGTCTATGAGTATTGAGCTCATATAAAACTCAGACCTTTTCTAGGATTCCCCCTCCAAAGCTGAGGCCAAGCAAGAAGAAAGACTGCTGGATACAAGGCTGGCCCAATTGAAGACTGTCCCTTGTGTTTCCACATGAAAGATGATGGGTATCCACTCTAGCTTGAAGAATCTTCCATGGGATCTCCCGAAGATCATATTAAGCATCAGAGCTATAAATCTGTAGGGAACCCTCAAGCTCGCTGTATCTCATTCACCTGTCGGTCTATATCGATAATATTTTCCCTGCAACAACATTCTCCTAAGAGTCTTTATGAGGTCCATTCTAATGCTATTCAGCCAGTCATCAGATAAGAATACTTGGTATTCTGGAAGGTGATAAGATAATGCCACATATCCAGGGCTAAATGCAGCATAGCCCTGTCTTTCATCATTTCCGAGAATCATTGTGGTTACATCTGCCTGGGGCAGAATCCAGCCAATCACCTCAGAGCATGGGAACAGCTCTGTTCTGGTGGCGACCTTCATACGGGAAGATCTTTCAATGTTTACATATATGGACACTTCTTCTAAGCCCATGTCGGGAACTTCTCTTCGGGTAATCAATCTATAGATTTCCCCCCACTGATACTCCGGTTCAACACCAGAAATACATTTAGTGTCTTCATACACGTATTTTGTCTTGGTACCAACCTCCACTTCTGGCTCTTCTTCGACCGCAGGGGCCTTCTTCTTTCGCCTCTTTGACATGGTGAGCTTGAGTTCTTCCTGCCATATATACATTGTTACGTTAAGCAATTCAAGTTGCAGACACTTATATGACAATGTGCAGCGTTTTACTTCTTCAATGTGTATTGTGACAGTAATTAGTTAATGAAGCCAAAATATATGTGTACCTAGGAAAAAATGACTTAACTAACAAGATTATTGAACTAAATGGGTAGTATTCAGAGACTTTGTTTATGTCTATCATGATGGAAACTAGCTGTGTGCAATAAACTATGCATACTACCATTACTTTCCAATATAAACATTAACAATATAATCCAGCAGGAAAGGTGTCTACATAAAATTGAAAAGGATCACGCTGCTTGTGGCGAAAAAAAATTATATTGACACGACTAAAGCTTCCAATCTCTGTGGGTGCTACTAACATTTTGCTATGCAGGATAGACAAAGGATAAAAAACCTTCGCAATCCCTCTCATTGGCACTCTACAAACAAAACGCCCGCACTCCAATGGTGGATAACCTAAATGCCACGGTACATCCTTTCCCCCTTCGGCTCGGGTTTAAGATAAAAGCCAACGGTGCACGGAGCGGCACAACGAAACCTTGTTATTTGAGGATGCAGGTTTCTATAATGTGCTTAATCAAAGAAAACCGTCTGTGCGAAACCTTGGTCAGCAACCTGGTGTCGTAGTCA
>LPNX010929714.1:0-26768 GCA_001517045.1 Pseudotsuga menziesii | reverse complement strand
GGGGGGGGGGGGACTGAAAATATCAACAAAAAGGGTACCCACCAAATGCTATAGAAAAAACCACAAACTCTCCCTCTGTAACCCATGATCACACACAGGGAGGCTTGGTGCAGACGGCGTAACGGCCGCCTGCACCAAACCCCCAACCACTGCGCGAGGTAACGAGACAATGGCGGCGTGCAAACTAATCTATGGTTTAAAATGCCCCCTTCCCAAGATAGTTATGACAAAAATCCCCAATTAAATAGGCATAGAAAACGGGATGAAGAAAACGACCGCACTCAACACCCTAACCGCAACAAACAATCAATCAAAAACCTAAACGGGAAAAGGCCAACGAGCCTACCTGGCAATACAATGCATAATCAATGGGAATATGAGCGGTCAAACATCCACAATCGAGCCACCTGGACGTGGGTACCAACATGGAATCCTTCGTAGCTTGTGAGAACGGCACGCACGACAACGACAGTGCTCAATAGTCAAAAACAACAATAAAAAACATAACCCCTCGACTCGTATAAATAGTCAACCACCATGGGCACGAAAACATTAGACGTCGGAGAGCTTTCTAATTAGAGGCTGAAAGCGAATTCCCTTCCGCAACAGTGGACAATCACAATGCCAATTCATCCGTGGTGACATATAGCGAAGAAAAGCATCGGATGACGGAAAGTTTTGTATCGGACGTCGAAAGCTTCTATCTTTCCACAATGGCGGAAAACCTAAACTAAAACCCATCTGCAACGGGAGAAGTTTTGAGTCACCGAACTAACTACGCATCGGCAAGACTGACCCTTCTGCCACCCACAATGGTGGATCCGTAAATGAATCCACCGTCCGCAAGGTCGGTCTTGAATCGGGACTCTAAGGGCTTTGAAAGGCTAGATGGCCGAAAGGAAAGGCTTCTCGTAGCCGCAACAACGGGAGGCCATAGCTTGACGGGTCAATGCGACAACAACATGGCTAAAAAGTTAAAGCAACAATCGGAAGAGAAAACGGTTTCCCATCCGTAACGACGGAGAGAGAAATGATAAAACGCTCCGATGTAAAGCCCGAAAATAGTCGAGGTAAAACGAACAAATCGGAAAGGAAGTTGATAGTCGAAAACGAAAGCTCATCCGCAACGGTGGAAGAAAAGATCATAAAATTTCCGATGCACAACTAAAGAGCATCCGACGTAAAAACCAATCAGATCGGAAAACGAAAGTGAATTTCTTTCCGCAACGGTGGAAGACCAAAGAAAAAATCCACCCGCAACGGCGGAAGAGCAAAACCATATAACTCCCGATTCAAGCATGTTTCGAATGCATTCAAAAGCAACGATGAAACTTGATCAAACAGTGGATTACTTCAAACATCAGAGGGGAGATCAAAAAACAATGGGTAGCTCAATCCAAGCATAAGTAAAGTCTTTCTGGAAGTTCTCAGACCAAATTCAAGAATAAAATCAAACTATTTCAAGCAAAGGAGGGTCCCAAATTTTTTTGGAATTTTGGGAGATTGTTGCAGTTGCAACAGAACCTTGATCACTAATTAGTGTTAGTGGGCAGCCAAACCTAGTAATAATATTTTCATAAATGAATTTAGCACCTAGCTCACTAGAGCAGGTTTAAACAGGTTTCGCTTCTACCCATTTAGTTACATATTCTACTGCTGTTATGATGTACCTTGTACTTGTTCTTTTTGCTGGGATTGGAAATGGACCTATAAAGTCAATAGCCCATATTTTGAATGTTAAGCTTGGGTTTACAGATATCAATGGAATATCTATGCTAGCTAAAGCCCGACCTAGATGTCAGCGATCACATTTTATAACAAACTTCTTACAGTCTTTATAAAGTGTTGGCCACCACAGTCCCGATTGTTGGATTTTCCTGGCAGTTGTATTCGACTGAAAGTGTCCTCCTTCCGGTCCATGATGTGCTTCATACATAATGTTTTCTTGTTCATGTTCTAAAACAAATCGAGGTAATACTTCGTCCAAACCCATTTTGTATAAAAATCCATTTATTAGACTATATGGTGCAGCTTTCATGGATAAAATTTGTTTTTTCTTAGTGTTCATGCCTTCAAGTGCTTGTCCATTCTCTAGAAATTGTGCTATTTACTCTAAGTATGCAGGTAAAACTTCTATTCAAAATAGGTATGCATCCAAAAATTCATCTTCGACTCCTGTCGGTTCCTCCCCCGTATCGATTCTTGACAAGTGGTCAAGCCCGACATTTAGTCTTCGTGGTCGAACAAGAAACTTCGAATTCGAATTCTTGGAATAGTAACAACCATCGACAAATTCTTCCATGGTGTAGAGGTTTGTTTACTAGATATTTAAGTTCCTGATGGTCAATGTAGAATATGCAATGGTTAGCCAATAGGTAGTGTCGATACTTTTGGAGTGCAAATACCATCCCTAATGCCTCCCTTTCTATTGTTGAGTAGTTGCATTCTACCTTATTTAATTTTTTGCTATTGTATATGATTGGGTAGTCCATTCCATCTTCACCAAGTTGTGTCAAAATCGCACCTATTGCTAGGCCTGAAGCATCAATATGTACATGTAATTTGATTGACCAATTTGAGAATTTAAGGATGGGTGCTTCGACTAATTTTCTTTTCAATGTGTCGAATGATGTATCACATTCTTCTGTCCAATCAAACTCCCGGTCTTCTCTTAACAATTCTTCCAATGGGTATGTCATATATGAGTAGTATCGAATGAATTTTCTATAATATCCTGTATGACCTAACAATACTGTGACCTGTTTTGGATTCACTGGCAGCTTTAAGTCAAGGATTATTTTTTTTGCAAAATCTACTTTGATTCCTTCCTTGCAGATAATGTGCCCTAGTAAAATTCCTATAGGAGTTAAGAAGATACATTTTCTTATATTGAGAGATGGCTGAATTTTTCGGCATTGTTCCAACATGAGTCTTAACCATTTACAATGGTCTTTCAGCATGGAATAGATCATCCAATTGTCAAAGTGTTCTACCATTGTTTTATAAATGTATTCTTGAAATGTTTTGACAACTATTCTTGAAAACACTGTAGGTGCATTCTTGATACCGAATGGCATCACTCCGTAAGCAAATGATCCAAATGCACAGATGAATGTGGTATTTTTCTGGTCTTCTTTTGCTATTGGTACTTGGTTGTACCCTAAAAATCAATCTGTGAATGAGTAACATTCATTCCCTGTGACTTCATTTAGGATCTCGTCGGCATAAGGGGTTGGAAATGGATTTGCTAGAGTGACTTTATTTAATTCCTAGAAGTCGACACAGATTATTAAATTTGTTGGGTCATGCTTTTTTGGTTGGATGACCATTGGGATTTCCCATTCCAACTAGTCCATGGGGTAAATAATTCCATCTGTAAGCATATTGCCAATTTCCTTTTTGACTATTTCTTTGTATTTGTGAGCCAACTTGTAGGGTCTTTTCTTGATAGGTATAGCTTCAAGTTTAATTTTTATCTTTATCTCGCCCATTTATTTTACTAACCCTTTTAGGTCTTTGTAGTCCTGAGCAAAGACATCCTGAATTTATTTCAACAAGTCGACAATTTCTGTTGTTTTCTCTTCACTCCAATAATCACCATTTTTTTCCATTTTTGGTTTGTTGTCCTTAGATATGTCGATTTCTATGGTTTTTACTTTTTCATCCATCCATTATGGCACCTTGATTTCATTAATATATTAACTACCTTCTTTGAACTATGAAAATGTCGCTCGAAATTTTGCTTCCGTCATCTAAACAATATTGTTTTTCTCGGTTGATTTGATTTTGAGTATTTTTCTGACTAGTTTGACCGTCTCTGGGTGTACAAATTTCCACTGAAATCTTTTCCCATATGTATGTTCATTTTATAATTGGAGTCTTGTCGACTGTGGTATTTTTTTTGATAGAATGTTATGACATGTTGCATTTGGTTGGCTATTCTATTTTGATTTTTTAGTAGTCGGTTGTACGAATGTTTTTATTTGTTTCGTAGCCTCGACTAAATTTTTGTTTTCTGGTATAAAGTTAAAGTCCTTGATAAAAATTTCTCTAAGTTCATTCCATAGGAATATTTCACCTTGTGCTTCTTCCATTTTATACCATTTGTTTGGTATATCATCCAATGTCAAGGGGAATAGGTGTGGCCATATACGTTCATCTTTGTAACCAAGTCTTCTCCATTCTTTTTCACATGTTCTTATGTGGTTTTCTGGATCTTGTCCTTGTGTGAAGACATGTATTTGTGCTTGTTTAGTTAACTTCCTACCTCCAAACCTTTCTATGAATAAAGTCAAAGTTGTTGTCCATGTTTGTAGTTTCAACTGATGGGTGTCCCACCATCGAGCAAATTGTCCTGTAAACATTTCTACCAGGCTTTGAAGTCGGCCATGTTCACCTAGTTTTTTAGAGACTTGTTCTACATGGAGAACTGGCGATTCTCTCTCTTTATACCGATATTTTTTTATTATTATCTATGTTTATTGGTGTCAAAGAAGGGTATTCTCTTATTTTTTTTTCATATATTTTCGAAATAGTCGAAACAAGGAAGCATTGACGAGTTGGTTTCTTCTAGATAGCCTAAATAGTCCAACAACCCCTTTCTTGTGTTTCGTAGTTTTTGATTTCCCAATCATATAATTCGGCATCTGAATTATATCCCATTGAGTCCTGGTTTCCTAGATGAAGTTCACCATAACTATTAGGTTCAGTATAATATTCATTATTTTGAATTTGATAGAGTTGTCGAACATCAAATTCCTCGTCTATAGGCTCGGTCTAGGGTTCTCCTTGTGACGGGAAAATGGGGACAAAAAATTTCTGCCCATTCCCTTTTAATTTAATTCTTTCCTTTTCCAATGAAATAGATGCCTTCATTTTTCTGCCCCATGTACGTCCCACCAAGGCTAGGAAGGAACTAGATCCTTCCTTAGGGTTGATGATTTTGAAGTTGACTTTTGTTGAAATGCCTTTTATCTTTGTGTCGAAATTTCTCCAAACCCCAATGGGTTCGATCAGTTTTCAGCTAACTTTAAATATATGCCAGATTCATTTAGTTGAGGTCTACCCAACTGTTCCCATGTATCCCTTGTCATGATGTTTACTTGGGATCCAAAGTCAAGAATGACTTGTCGAACGTGATATCCTTCGATTTCAAGGTCGACAAGTGGATCAACATCATTCTTATGTTTTTGATTTAGACTGCATATACTCTTAGTTTGTTTATTTGTATCATTTTTGTTCTTGATATTGTATAATAGATCAATGAATTGTGCTAGCGACTTATCTTTATGTATTAAGTTCAATAGTTCATGAAGTATGTTCTGTTGATTGTCGTCGATGTCCTCTTGTCTTGAAATTTCTCGAAACATGTTTTATGCATCATTATACAATTGTTTTTACTTTGTAGGGTTAGGATATTCATTTTTGTTTTTAACTTTGCTTATTCTTGGATTGTTACTTCCAGTTTTCATTCCTTGTCTAGTTACTACGTGTAGATTCTTTGTGCAAACTATATCACTCTTTTGAACACAAGACAAGACATCAACATTTTTTGTATTAGTTTTGTCAAGTATGGTGGGACAATATTCCAGTGAGTGGTTGCCCACACCACAGTTAGTACAAAATTTTAGGTCGGTTCTGTCTTTATATGGACAGTCCGCATACCAGTGTACTTCTTTATAGAATGTAAAACATTGAATTGGCCATCATGGTTGATTGTCGGGATTTTCATAGAATCTCCCTCGACCCCCAAATCATCCAAGGCGGTTGTTGAACCGGAGTTCATATCTACGGGCTTCATATTGTCGATTGCTTGGTTCGTTTTGGTCATCATTCCTTGGGACATTGTCATTGTTTTGAGCCACTGCGTTTGTTTGGTAGACTACCTAATAGTTTTGTTAGTTTTTGAGGTTCAAGTGGAATTCGGCTGTTGCATGACTCTTAACTTCACAGATCGCACACCAAGAATCTTTGCCATTCTTCATATTATATGGGAAATCCTTCATCATATGGTCTTAACGCTCCTGATAGATATCACAGAAACATTTTGTTTGAACAAAACGGACATCTTGTCGGCTTACGTCCCATCGACAATTATCTTTGGTATGGCCGGCTATAGAGAATTTCGTGCACCAAATCTCCTGACCTTTGAGGTTCAGTTTTGTTAAGGATTTCTGCATGATTTCTAGTTGTTCTTCAATTCATGCGTAGACACTAGGGTATTCCGAGTAGTCCTCATCCATCTCGACCTATAGAGATTTTGTCAGTGCTTCTTCATACGTTTTAAATGTCTCCAGACTTATATGTCGTCAGATATTTTGGGAAAGCCTTGCAAGAAACCATTGAATTAATAATTGTTCATCAATAACATATTCTATTTGGCTCAAGATCAGTTCTTTCCATCTTTTGTCATAGTCCCATATGGTTTCTGTTGGTTTATGAACTGTAGACTTAAGTTTTTTCATTGCTAGATGCTTCACATTTGGTGTTTTGAAGAAGGATAGAAACTGCTGCTTGATTTCTGCTGTAGATGCATTAGGTGTCCTTTCATAATAGGTCTTATACCAAGTTAATGCTCTCTTTCTTAGGGCACCTGTGAACTGCTCCATTTGTCTATCTTCATTTGTAACTTTATTGGCCTACCATGCCGTCTCACAGACGAACCAATGTCGTCTGGGGTATTCATCACCCTCATAGAGGGGGATGTGTGTTGAACCATGCCCCATGTCGGCGTTGAATTCTCCTTAGGGAGGCGGTGGTGATGGGGGTGGTGGTGGTGGTCATGGGATATTCCATGTACCTTTCTGTCCACAAATAGCCGTGACAAAACTTTCGTTTTCGTCAGATATTTTGGTTGTCGGTTCTGTTTCGATAACTTGTCGGTCAGTGTTGACTTCTTCTATCGATGTCCAACTGCAATGTTGTGCTCATGATTATGGATGGTTTTTGTTTTATAAATATGTATTTGGTAGGGGGGAATGCTCCTTCATGTCTGGGGTAGAGTAAATGGATACTTTGATTGGATGGGTATGCCTGAAGTGTTACCCAATTTCCTTCCTCTGGTCGACGAATCACTAAATGATTGTCATCATTTACTTCATCATCTAGCCAAATCCATATACCAAACTCACCATCTCTTAGTATCAGGTCTTCCTCAATAATGGCCTGCATTTGGGTACTCGAATTTATCAGAGACAGAGGTCTTACCACCTCGGGTATTTCCATTTGGAGAGATTCTTGCTACTCTATCCACAAGTCTTCCTCCATTGGTGACACCTCTTCATCTATGTCTTCCTCTTATCAATCATGACTCGAATGCAGTGTATTTTCCTCATGCTTTATCACCCTGGAAACCATTCTTCTTTCGAGCACTATAGCTTTCTCTCATATCTCTTCTCTTATTTTCTGCCTCTTCTCCCTTTCTATCTTTTGTAGGTCCGACGTACCTTTGTGTGTCATTGTCCACTCAATTTCCTTCTTAAGTCAAATTTTCATTACTGGTGGTGGTATTTTCTTAGTTTGACTAGAATCCTTCTACTCTGCCCTGACACATGGCCAGGTACCCCCCCCCATAGCATACCCAACACTTTAGTAAGCTTAGATATTTCTATCTATTTGTTCAGGAAGTACTCCCACTCCCTTTCCGCAATAAATTGTTCCCAGGATTTTTTATTTTCCACCCAGTTAGTGTTTGTTGGCGGTTCGATGAGTGAAGGACGAGGTTCGACTATATGAACTACTCCTCTGTCGATTAGGAATTTGAATAAAAGGGTCAGTAGTGAAAAAATAAATTTCTCACTGAAGTTGGCATAGAATTTTTCTCAATACTGTCAACTGAAACTCTCTCCTCTACTTCTTGTTCTTGAAATAATTCATCTTCAATTTTCTCAAACCACTCTGACAAGTTTGTTCGTCCTCCTCAGATCAGCTTCTGAAGCAATTCTTGATATTTAGTTGCTTTAGGCTTCATCTAATATTTTTTCCAACAACTGGGGCACCGATTCTACAAATTTCTCATGTGTTTCGGTAAAGATTTTCTCCTTCGCCTGAACAATGATCAATCTGTTTCTTCTCACATAATTCTATAAGTAATTTGTGATCTTACACTCCCACCAATTCTTAATCTCTTGCTCTAATATCATCTATGTATGGTCATATCATCTGTATATGTACCACCGACAATGGAACCGATGTTGTAATCACATAGATCACATAAGGTTACCAATATTACACATATAGATTCATATATTCATACAGATACAAGAGACATGAACAAGTGATAGAATAACATATTATAATAGTTAATCGCATCAGGGTCCATACATACACATAAAAGAACCAACTTCTTATCTGGCTCAATAGCCTAATATATATGATTTACAAAAACATTTAGGAATAACTACTTGTTGGTAGGAATAACTACTTGTTGGAATAACAATTATTTTTTCCTTTCTTTTTATTCCTTCTAGGTTGTTGGTTACCTTTCGGGTTCGACGATTGTACAAAAAGTACATTTTCCAACTAGGTAGGAAGGGATGAAGCTGTATCTTTCCCCGATGCAGACTGGTTAAGCGATAACTGGCACACTTGTTTCATAACCGAATCTGCAGGTTTGGTACTCGCAGAGCCAAAAATACCATTGTCATGTGGCCTAGGTTTGAACTTGAGGTCGAAATTGGAACATGGAGCATTAGGTATGATATCATAAAGGATCCCATACTGAGCATAAATCAATTCTAAGTGTTGGGACCTAAAAATAGCTTGGTCCTCATTTTGAAGTCCGGATATGGAAACATCCTTCGCGATATAAGGTAACAACAATTTGAGGAACCACTCTAGAAGAAACTATGGTGGTATAAAGGCTTTAATCATCCTCTTCCATCTACGCCACTCTTGAATATGATCCAAAATGTGGGTGGCTTTGTCTTTTCGAAATGCCAACAAGAGTTTGGTACCAACGTCGTAATGCACGGGTACTGGAAGTGGTTAAGAAAAGTCATCGCAAGGTCATTAAACGAATAATATGTCCCCCCAGGTAGCTCTATATACCATTTCATGGCAGGACCCATGAGGTTGCGTTGAAATATTCTCAAATGGATAGAATCATTGTTCAAGGAATTAGAAGAGCACCAAATAGGGAAGGTTGTGACGTGCTCACCAGGATCTTCACCAGACTTACCTTCAAATTTAGGAATGTCCAAAGGAAGTTTGGTAGGAACTGTTGGCCATTCCGGGTCATGAGATATAGGATCGTTTGTCAATCTCAACAAATCAGGTAGATTCAAAGTCACAAGGAAAGGGAGCCTAGGTTGGGTCGATTGGTTCCATGCTCCCTGATAGGAATGGTTTGCATAAGGTTGGTTTCTATATACACCATGGCCTTGGCTAGTGGGGTAATAAACTCCCCCCATTTTACCCATATAGGGTTGCATGTTGTAGTTTAGATTACCGTGATACTGGGATGCTACAAAGCCATAATGAGGTGATTGATATGCAGGTTGATACCCTGACCCATAAGGTGTGTAGGTTTGTCCATAGGATGGTCCATAAGAAGGTCCATAAGAGGTTTTGTAAATTGGACCATGAGATGGTCCATGGGAAGATACATTTCCCACTGACACATAAGGAGGAACATGGACCTGTGACACTACGGTGTTAGTAGAAGTGGAACCAACATGGTTAGTAATCGAACACTGGCCCGAAGGTCCTCTAGGGTTAGGAATAGGATGCGTGGTCAAAAAATAATTTGAAGGGATGGGTGTCGAAGACGATGGAATATGTGAAGGAATATAACTCGTTCCCCCAATATTCACATGTCTAGGTTCTGGTCCCCGAATAGGAACACTAGTGGTAGGCCTAGGATGTGTGTGTGAAGGAACCTCCACTGCAGGGATGGAAGGTGTAATGTGACTACTGCTAGCAAACCTCTCCACATGGAAAGGAATGGAGGTGCCCATAGGCGTAGTACCAGGGTCAACATCTGACTGAACACATGGTGCCCGACCAGTATTGGGAACATCAGGCATGCTATAGCTAACATTACTAGTGCTCGTAGGTTCATGGTGAGTCTCATTGCCTGTAAGCCAATATCGACGATGTGCGTGCACGTGGTCTGTGTAGTGTGAAAAATATTCATGTGACGACCCAGTCGAAAGACGAACAGACCCTAAAGGAGTCCCATATGTTCTTGAGGGTTCATCCTCCCACAAAGGGCGAGGTGAGTTGGGCTACTCCGAAATCTCAGACTCATGATCGCCCATGGTGTGTGAAACAAAGTGAGAACTAGTCCACTTGGACTGTCTAGTTACCTCTCCTAAAGGAGGAGGAGACGTAGAAGGAAGAATCCCTGTTAAATTATGAGCCGCAGCTGAATCCACAATGAATCAACAAAAATAAAAGACTCAATATAGCTACGTAACCCTACATAAAATAGCATGCACAGAGCATACACCTAAGAAAATGTAAAGCCAAATCACATGAAAACCAAGGGTAGGATAAGTGAGCTACCAAATGAAGCAGCTATGTCTCACCTAGGAGAGGCTTGAGACTCCCATACACAACAAGCGGAGGTTCGTAACCAATTATAGTGGCCCTCAGCTTCAATGCATATAGAGACTGTGCTGTCTGACCCCTACCTGACCATGAAACCTGTAGAATAACCTATGCAAATACCCCCTTGATAACCTAGGTAAGGAATCTAAGGTCACCTAAATATAACCAATTGTCATGTGGAGAGTCGCAGGAGGGATCGACCATATGGGCAGGGTAGCAAATATTGAAGCCTAAAAGCACAACCAGCACCCCAAGGGTGCTCCAATTAATACCTCAAAGGCCCCTAGATACGAATACACTCCTGGAAATATATCCAATGCTCACAGAAAGTGACCAGGGGTCATCCCAATCACAATCGCGTGCACTGCCTCGTGCTTGACTTCCATGTAAGAGGAGCATCCTAAGAAACACTAATTATATCAAGGATTTCACACTCTCACCTGGTCATACGCCTAATTATTTTGTTTAGTGGTCTTGGAGATTTTACTCACAATGAACTATTCCAAGACCTTAAAACCTATTCATGTTTATGCACCCTAGAAAATAAAAGAGTGTAATCCATTTTATTAAGCGTTGATTTTAGTTGGCTGTGATTACTCAAAGGGTAAATGGTTGTGCAACTAATGAAGTTATGACTCAACAATGAAGTAAATATGCACACCTAACAAGCAATGCCAAGTGCAATGTGTCCAATGAAGAATAGGGTATGCCACTACACAAGGTGCAATATTTTCCTTCAAATGTAAGTGCAATCATTCCTATATGAAAATCTAACTCTTTTAACAGTAATCAAACTTAGTGCAAGTACCATGCCAATGCAAAATGCAAGAGATGCATAAATATGCAAAAGCAAATTTTTTTTTGTATTTTTTGTAATAAATGAGATATGAAAGCAAATAAATGACTCTACAACCCCTAGACCCTGCAACCACTCACAAAAATCAGCCAAGAAAGACACTAAGGTAAAAGATACCTAATGCACTAATCTCAAAAAAAAAATGGATAAATGAATGACAAGAACAAATACTAAAAAAATAAACAAAAAGCAATCTCTGGTTGGAAACAGAGGGTGTATACAGACACCAGAAGCATCCAAGAAGACTCAACATTCATCAGAACTCACCCAACAACACTTAATCCTCCCACAAAGGCTCAAAATCAAAGCATACATGACTGGTCTCAGTAAAAGGGCATACATACGAGACTGTTCGAGGAAAACCCATGTGTATATGTGACTGTGAAAGAAAAAACCACATACAGGAATAAAAAGAGAGAAAAATAGGGCAAACAGACAAGCTAAGACAAAATTTACTCCTTCAAGACCCTACTGGGAAAACATGCCCCCAGATCTGACACAGAAATAGATAAATCAATAGCAATTCAAGTACATTGAATACTGAAAACCCCAAAGAAAAAACAACTAGGAACTCTCCCTAGTGGAGTCGCCAATTCGGTTATGAAGAGAAACTTCCTATGGCTTGGGGTATACCACAATAGATATCTAAACACCAAAAATCAATCTTTCCCAATATGCAAGAGAAACCAAACATCTAACACTAAGGGACATCGAATCGTACATTGTTTCAGACGGTTGAAGTTGATCCTCGTTGAGCTTTTCCAATTCACAATTGCTTTAGCAATTTGGTCTCAACAACAACAAACAAGACAAGCATGCTACATAATGCTGTGTTAGGCCTACTCTAGCATATATATTCAATAATGTATAAGCAATTAATCATGTCCATGGATTCAATATTCATTCAAATGCACATTAATTGGACAGGAAAATATATTTCTATTAATAAATCAGAGATTACAAAAGTGACAACCTCTGTTGACACATCTACGAACCAGAGAAACCGAGTCCTCCACCTGGGCCTCCACCACCTCAATCCTCCATCTCTCACTAGAAATATCACAAGACAAAGGCAAGCTTGGGAAGAACACAAAGTTCTCCAAAGGGACAAAGGGATGCAGACTCAAGTACAGGAAAAATGAGGCAACAATGGACTATAGTTTCTTTTCTCTTCAATTCCTTCTCCTCAATGTATCCAAGGGATTCCTTATATAGCACTCCAAAATGGTAATGGAGGGTCGAATCCAAGTGTTCTCAAGGAATTTGGAAGTCCAAGAGTCAAGTGGTTCAGACTCATATGAGGAAAACTCCAAAAATATTTGGATTTATGCACACATCCCAATGTACGCTGGTTTGAGGTCAAAAGTCGCATGTACGTGCGAGTATTGGTTTAAAAGTCATGTACAACAATAAAAATGGGCTTTTAAGGGATGATCTTGGAATATCAAAGGATAATACAAGTCCATGGTGTCTAAAGAGTTCGCAGAGGGATAGGGAAGGCCATAAATATGTGATCAACCATGTGTGGTAAACTCAACTATAAC
Source organism: Pseudotsuga menziesii (assembly GCA_001517045.1). Taxonomy (NCBI): domain Eukaryota; kingdom Viridiplantae; phylum Streptophyta; class Pinopsida; order Pinales; family Pinaceae; genus Pseudotsuga; species Pseudotsuga menziesii. Next base: position 13,817 of record LPNX010929714.1, on the reverse strand, counting down.
AACGTTGCTCTTCCATTTCCAGTAGCTTGGACAACTTCAATTAAAGATAAGTGTTTGTTGTTGTCTATGATTAATCATAATTTCCATGTTATGGATGCTTATTTATTTATGTTGAATTAAATAAAATGATCTAGTTTGAATTATACATTTGAATTCCTTTGCATGACATGATAATGGGTTTATCTTTGTGCATTATTTTGTTGTTATGCCTGTGATGAATATGTTGATATATGAATGTGTGAGTGAAAAATGAATTTATTTTCCTATGTGTATTTTATTGTTGCATTTGCACACACATTTAGAAGTTCATGAAATTAGTAATTTGGAAATGGGTGAAAAAATTAGCACCCCACATATCGTTTATATTCCATTTGTGCGTCAGATTGGTGGGAGGGAACATGAAAGAGTGGTAACAAGTCCAATAGTTGAAAAATTTGGGCGATTTTGTGTCAGAATCCAAACTTACATGCATAAAATTAGAAATGAACAGGAAGTTTTGAGAATGTGATTGGGATAAAACTTTGAATGCCCAATTAGGGGAAATGAAAGTCGTGATCAACATATATGATTTAAAACACACCCTTAACTTAACACTGGATAATGGTGGTCGGGAAATCCATTGGGTAGGAATTATTTATTCGTGTGTTAAATTTTAACTAGGGATGGAGCTAGCAATAGCTTTCCCAAACTGCTTCCTTAGTCGGTCATTACCACTATTGTAAGTAAATAAATAAATTAAAATTTTATGGAAAATTTTAGTTGGAACCTACTCGTTCCATATGGATGAAAGGAGTAGAGGTAGAATGAACATGATAGAAGGATGCATGGATGGAAAAATTATAGAACCAATAGGAACTACAACGCGGAGGTCACAGGGGTACCACAGAGAAAAAGTCCATGAGGAGATGTAGAGAAAAGTATGCAGGAGCGGTGAAGAATAAGACCAAGGAGGTCTGCGAAGAGGGGTTTGTAGTAGTACCGTGGGGAAAGGTTAACATGAGTGGTGGTGAAAAGGTCCTTGGAGAAAAGTCCCTAGGTGCGATGAATTTTTTAGCAGGGTGAAGCTGAGATAAGTGGTGTGTGGGGGTCACAAAGCAAAGTCCGCAGGCGCAACAATGTAAAGGTCCACGGAGGTCATTTGTCGAAATGGTGAAATTTAGTGGTTCCAACTTTTGACTCTCGATGTACAAAAGGTAGTCAGATTTGGAATGCCAAGGTAGTCTTATTTGGTATTTGGTTTGTAGTGCCAAATTTTTACTCTCGATCTACTGAGTATAGTAGTAAGAGTTAGGAAGTTGGGAATGACTCATCGTGGATCAATGGTGCATTTTGATTTCTCATTTTTTATTTCCAATTGGAAAAGGTAAAAAATACTTGGAAATAGTCGAGATCAACATGTCAGGATTGATATAAAAAAATATAGATCTCAAAAAGTGTTTCGGCCATAAGAGGAGGAGTTTATATTGGAAATTGATGAGACTAGCAGCGTTTAGATGCCATTGAAAAAAGTCACAGAAACATTAGTGATATGCTCAAGCCCATTGTTATCACTTAGAAAATTTATCTGGCTATGGAATAAAGTTTCCAAGGTAACCTTTTCAATACTACTTTAGGTTGGACTTTGACCTTTCCAAGCAGAGAGGGATCTCTCAAATATTTTGTAGACTAATGATGCTTCAAATAGGCATTCAGGTATGTAGGTGACAATAGGGTTTTTCTGAAAAGTTTATTAGCTGAAAAATTCAAAGGAGAACCATTGGTCATGGATTCAAAATAATGAATATGTTTTCAGACAACTTGGAAACCGACATGAAATTTATCACTAAGGAAGGGTAGGTATCATTTTTGTAGAAAACCTTAGGATTTCAATGATGAAAGTGGAATAAAGAAAAAAAAACCCATTAACATTGAGCACCTAGCATGGGTGAATTCAACATTAATTTTAGAAGGAACATGTGATAGAATTCAAGTATGATGAATTAGAGCATAAATTATGAATTCCAACCCATATACTCTCACTTAAATTCATAGAAGATAAAGAATATGAAACGTGAACAAAGAAATAAACATACCCATGAGAACTGTTACAGACTGGAGAATAATAACACATGAATCTCTGTAATATCTTCAATACTTCATGTTCCAAATTCTTTATTAATCTCTGCAAAATATATTTACATGACACATCAGTCTCTCTTTTCTTGGGTTTCAACCCTCAACAAGTATTTTTCATCCAATTTTACAACAAAACAAGAGTTTTGATACCTACTTCATGATAACAAATATCATCTATTACAAAATATAATGAAACATTAATATCCAATTTCCTACAAAATCGGTTTTAATTCAAACTTTGAAAATTTATAATATACGAACAAAGAAACTCCTATTCTGCGGTGAAAATCTTCATTTCTAAATGTGCAACATCTTTGAGTATATTCCAAAATATTTGAGAGAAAAAATTAATGACTTGAGAAATCCTAGACCAAAATGAGAATCTTTATAAATTTTGTAGTGACCTAGACCTTGACCCACACTCTCTAACTTATGGGAGCAAAATAATTTTCTGGTTTACCGATGATGATGAGGTCACACAAGGAGAGAAACTCATGGAGTGATGAAAAGGTTTGGTGGTAACAAAGGCATATGTGTCATGATTCTACCATGTTTTGGTTTGGAGAAATGACTGAGGGCATGGTTTTTATTTCATTATTAATTGGTAGAATATTAACAACTCATGGTCATGCTTTACAGACTCTCATAGCAGTGGTGTTTTAACCCTATGAATTGGTGCTATAGGAGTTTTTAAACCTTTTGTATCACGTGTGATTGAAATATTCCCTTTTCGCTACTCAATCGGGTAAAAGAAAAATTGGAACAATTCATTACGCCCACTTGGAATTATCATAACCATTTAATCTTGGATCACAATGACATGACATATCAGGTACATGACCAAACCTCTAAAAACTTTGACTTGGAGGTATGTTAGTAAGACCACAAACTTGACAAGCCAAGAATGGAATGATTATATACCTATGAAAATTTCAATTGTTAACATCGACTCCAAGTGGGGATGCTAACCTCCATGTGAGGTAGCAACGAATCCATATCAGTGCCTTCTTCAAAACAAACTTTTATCATACTTTTTTTTTTAATTGGAGTTTTTTTGAAAATATCTGAATAATGACATATTCGAAAACTTAGGGCCTTCATTGTAGGCGTCAAGTTCTTTAGTATGTAATTCACACCTACACCTTGCAATGATAAGCTAGAATGAATATTTACAATGACTATTTACAATATACTTCCTTTTTCCTTTAAGAAATATAGTGTTTCAAGAGCCTCCCATTACCGGGCCTCCCCTAACTATTTCACCATTAATATCATGTAGAAAATAAGCATTATTTCCCTATTAAACAACAATTATATAAGGCCCTTTCCATATATGATAAAATTTCTTGGATTTGTCCTCATTTCTGGCATCCCACTTCAAAATTAAATCATTCTCCTCGAAATCACCAGCCTTAGTTTTTCTATCGAACGTTTTCTTCAATTTTTCTTAATGAAGCTGAATTTTATCATAAGGTTTTTCCATCATCTGGTGGACTTCAATCAGCTGATTTATTCTCCTATTCATATGATTAGGCTCTTCTTCCTCTTCTTACAACAATTTTATATCTGGTAATCATAAAGGAGGAAAAAAAACTTTTGTCCCATAAACCAGGTGAAAATGTGATGTGCCAATAGATATTTTTGTGATGATTCTATATTCTCGCAATGAAAACTTCAATTTGGTGTGCCATGCCCTTTTGTTGTCTTCTAACAACCTCTTCATAATTGTGACTAGACTTTTATTTGATGACTCTGCTAACCCATTCCCTTGAGATAATAGGTAGTAGAATGATTCAATCTGATATGATAATCATGGAATATGTTGATCATATTATTGGATTTAAAATATTGGGTGTTATCTATGATAATTATCCTTGGACTCTCAAATATAGAAAGAATATTTTCCTCCAAAAGGATAATAATAACCGCATTAGGAGCTCTTCTGGAATGCACAACCTCTATCTACTTCGTAAAGTATTCTGTAGTAGTCAAAATCCATTTTTGATGCCCTAAAGTAGTGGGATTAATCTCTCCAATGAATTCAAGCCTGAATTGTCGAAAAGGAGCTTCTACTGAGATTGGTTTTAAAGGAAAAGGAAAAAAAAATATTCTTTCCATAAAAAATCTAACATTTATGACATGTTGCAACCCCTTTATATGCATCTTAAAGAATAGTTGGCCAATAAAACCCATCTCTTAGAATTTTTTTAACAGTGGTTTTCCAAAAAATGATGACTCCCACATACACCCTGATGAAACTCTTTCATAGTTTGTACAACTTCATTTTAAATCAAACAATTCAACAAAAATCCTCCCGGATTTTTCCAATATAGGTAGCTATTCATGATGAAAAACTTTGTGTCCTATAATTTCACTTCTCTTGTTCTATTTTTGCTTAATTTTGGTGGTTCTTTCAGAATCTGAAAAACATATACTATATTACTGTATCAAGGAGATAAAAACAAATCTTGAGATACTTGTACTTTTGGAGGTTATTGGATTGGCATGTTGCAAATTAATTAATCTCCAAAGAATCACAATTGGAATCAGTCATCAAATTCGCTAACCCCTTCGCTTTAATCAGTTTTGTTGGTATAATTTTAGGTCATATTCCAATAATAAAACAATACACTTTTCTCTCCTCCCCTCTGAATCAGGATGGTTCAGAATGTCTTTCACCATGGTCTTATGAACAAAAGCAATCACATCAAAGTGTAAAATATAAAAAATGAAATCATTTAATGCCTTGACCAAGGCATATAATCATTTCTCCATAATGTTATATTTCAATTATGCATCTCTCAATATATTACTAAAAATGAAATGGGATGTTTTGCATTATCTTGGTTTTTCTGTAATAATACTCTAGCAATGGTGTGCTCTGATGCAAAAGAAAAAATCATAAAATATTTTGTGAAATCAGTACTAATTAAGGCTGGTAATTCTATAAATTCCTTTTTTGATACCATTGAAAGAATTATTTTCTTCTATTGTCCATTTGATCTCACATCCTTTCCTTAGAATATTTGTAATGAACCTCAAAATCTCAACAAAGTTTGGAACAAACCTCCTAAAAAAATTCACTTAACTGATGAATGATTGAATTTTCTTTTTACTTCTTCTAATGATAATATTTTGAATTGCGGCTACTTTTTCCAGATATATTTTCATACCATTATTTTATATTATATGTCCGAACAACCTTCCTTCTCCCATAAAAAAATGTACTTTTTTGGGTGAAGGGAAATACCAAATTTTCTACACTTTAAAAAGAATTGTTTCAAATGTTTCAAGTGATCACTATCATATTTTGAAAACACTCTTATATCATCCATGAAGACAACTACAATCTTGTCCCTTTCTTCTGTAAATGTTATATCCATTTCCATTTGAAATGTGGCACCCATATTCATCAAAATGAAAGGAAATTTTCATACATAAAGGTCCCCAGGGTGTAGTAAAAGTTATTTTTTCTTGACCTTCTGGGTGAACTTTAATTTGATTATAACCTGAAAAACCATCCATCATTGATATTCTTTTAGCTGCGACAACCTTCTTCAAAATGTTATTCATTTTTGGGAGGGGATAATTGTCCTTCAAATAAACTTTATTCAAATTTATGAAGTCCACATACAACCAGAATACCCCATTTTTCTTCCTTACAAGGTCTAAATTAGCTACCCACCTAGAAAATCTAAGAGACACATTGATTTTTGCATAAAATATTCTTTTTACTTCTTTTTCTATGAGAGACATCAATTTAGGATTTATCCTCCTTAACTTGTGTTTGAATGGCTTTTCATTGGGTTTTATAGGAATAGTATGTTGAATAATCGATGTATCATACTCTTTGAGATCCTGATAACTTCAAGAAAGTACATCAAAAAATTCTTTTCTCATTTCCACATACTTACTCTTCTTTTCTTGGGACTGGTACTTGGACAATTTCAACATCTTTGGTTCCTGTTTTGTACCAATATTACAGTCTTGCACCTCCTTGTTATCTGGGATGACTTTGGGATTCTTGGCCACATCATTACTGTCAAACAACTTTTATAAAGGAATAACCCTTTGGGAATATAGTTATTTATTAATTGAATACTTTCCTTACCTCCATTAGTATTCAACAACCCTTGTGGAGCAGGATCCCAATATTCAACACTATTTTCTTGTCCATCATTTTCTTCATGTTGGTTTTACCCATCAATTTTAGTGTTAGAAAATTCATTTGTCAATTCCATAAATCTCTTTATTTGTTGATAATCCTTACAAACTTGCAAGTACTTTACATTATCTAGTATTGAGGGCCTATGCTTGACTTCAATTTCATACCTTTTTTTTTGGATAAGTTGAGATTTTAGAAGTGCTAGCTAGTTTAGCTAAGGTATAAGGTATACTATTATGTTCCCTTGGAATCAAAGAAATATGATGTTCTGCAAATAAATTCCCAAATAAATCCCATACTTCATTCCTATATGACCTCATTCTTGGATGTTTATTTTGGTAGGTGAAATTAACCTGAATAACCACTGGCTGAGTGTTAGAATAATCAACCCATAGTTAGCTACCTTAGACATTAATTAATCCATTTTTGTCTTATTTGCCTAGTTTCCAATATTCCACTCTATGCAAGTTGTCTTCCACATGTCCTAGAAGTCAAACTTGCTAAAACTGAGTCATGGAGCGCTTGGGAAACCTCCTGGAATCCATATTTAGCATATCTTCTTTATTCCAAATCCTCCGTAGCGCATATCTTCTTTTTCTGCTAAGTTGCCTTCTTTATTGAGATTTATGGCAAAATGGAAAGTAAGACTAGGTGTAGTTGACTTGTGTTTTTCCCTCGTCATCCTCCATTATTTTCTCCTAATAAAAGCATGTATGAGTTGTCTTTCCATCACTTATTATATTTCCTACTTGACTTTTCCAATTCGTGAGCCTCTAGGTAGATTTGGAAACTGCTTTATGCACCTATGGGGTATTTGACTAGATTTAGTAAGCCTACTTTTTGAATATTTCGAATGGCATCCTTATGCATTTGAATATCTCATGTAATTATATATTGTAGTAGCCTATGACTTCATATGGTTGGCTATTGTACACTTATTTAATACAGTTAGTGTTATGCTCCAATTTTAGTCTCCTTTGTGTGTAAATTTGCATGTTTGATTAGCAATTTTGTGAGTGCAATTGTTCTATCACTTGGGTTCAATTTCCACATGGTATCAGAGCCTTTGTAGATCGATTTCTCTCCTTCCATATTGATATTGCAGGTTTGACATCTTGACTGGGAGCAAATTATGCTGGTTGAAGGGCATAGTTCAGAGCTATGGATCAATCTCAGAAGATCATCTTGACTCCATTTAATTTCTTTGAATGGAAAGCAGAGATGGAGATACTGTTGAGAGTGAAGGGTCTCTATAGGGTGACTATGGAAACTGAGGCAGATCCCAATGCAACTGTATAGTAAATTAAATGGCACAACAGGAGGGATGAAGCCTATGGTCTTCTGTGTCTGAGCATATCTAGAGACCTCCTCTTCCATCTTGATGGATTGACATCAACTAATGAAGTGTGGGAGAATATTATAGAGATTTTTGGTAAGATAGATGAGATGAGAGGACATCAAATTGAGAATGAATTGATCTCTTTGAGTCCCAGCAGCTTCGAATCCCTGCAACTTTACTTTTCCAAGTTTAAAGCCCTTGTTTTGTAGCTAAAACAATGTGGAATTGAAAAGAAGGAAGAGAAGCTAGTTTTGGACATACTCTCAAAGCTTGGCCCTGACTATTCAGTGTTTGTTTCAACCTTCCATGCCACCAAGTTGATAGCTCGAGCTTGGAATATGCCTAAGCTTGTAGAGTTCATGGAATCCCTCACATAAGAACAAGATAAACTGGTGATGATGGGAACCATCAAACCTTCCAAATACCAACCTTTGGTTGCTGGAGATTCACATTAGAGGAAATTTAAACTCAAAATGGGCCTCCTAAAAATAATTAATAAAATAATAGTTAAAATAATAAAATAATATTTATTAATTTTGGAGGAAGAAAAGAAAAAAACTACTTTTTTGTTTGTATTTTCGACATATCTCCCTGCGTTTTTACTCAAATTTCGATCGAGAGAGCTCGTTGGATGTGGAATTAAATTCCACATCCAACAAGTACCCACTCGGCATACTTTGGATGGACCCCGCTACCCCAAAAACAAGAAATACCTGAAAAAATGTGATGATGACATCATCATCACGTTTTTTCAGGTATTTCTTGTTTTTGGGGTAGTGGGGTCCATCCAAATTATGCCGAGTGGGTACTCGTTGGATGCAGAATTTAATTCCACATCCAACGAGCTCTCCTGATCGAAATTTGAGTAAAAACACGAGGAGATATGTCAAAAATACAAACAAAAAAAGTAGTTTTTTTTATGATACCTATCCCCAAATTTATATTAAAAAAGTGTTTAAGACCTATACGGTATTTCAAATTTAAATCAATTTCATTGGCTAACACATGATGACATGGAATTTGAATCAAAGTTAAAAGGCCCATTTTGAGTTGAAATTTCCTCTAATGAGGGTGGATTCAAAAGGCAAGAAGAAAGCTACGAAGCCAGCTGAGCAAAAGAGAGACAAGAACAAGTCTCAAGAGGAGCCCCAAGGCTCCAAGAAGAACTTCCAAAAGAAGAAGAACAAAGGAGAAATGAGCAAGTGCGCATACTGCAGTAAGAGCTATCATCCTGAAAGCTTCTGTATGAAGAAGCAATTTGACATGTTGACCCAACTCCTGGAGAAGAATAAAATATCCCTTCCTGATTGCTCAAAGAAGAGGGAAGGAGGATCAAATTCAAAGGACAGAGAGAGAGTACATGCATTGGTTGTTGGCACATCAAGCTCACCTAGCTTCATCATAGACTATGGAGCTTTAAGACATATGGTTTCGACCAAGGAGGCATTCTCCTCTCTTGACATGTCGAAAGGTCCACCAATAGTGCTGGGAGATGACTCTCTCACTGATAGTTTGGGAAAAGGAAGGATTGATCTTGACCATGGTAAGTTCAGTAATGTATTGCATGTTCCAGGTCTTGCCTCTAACCTCTTGTTATTGTATCAGATGACCCACACAGGGTCTCCAAAGAAGGTCATATTCTCCTCTGATGATGTTGAGATCATAGAGATCTCGAATGGTAAAGTCATGAAAAAGGAGTTGTAGATCACACTTTGAAGGTATACATGTTTTCACATTTTCTGCCCTACTCAAATCCCTCTACTCTTTTGATTCATGCTAATAAGGCAAGAAAGATTTGGCATGAAATATTTGGCCATCTTAACTATAAGTATCTTTCTGATCTAAGTGAAAAATAAATGGTCATAAGGTTACCAAAGATTAAATTTTCCGACGGAGTCTGTCAAGGTTGTATCCTAGGAAAACACCCAGAGCATAAATTTGAGAGAGCTAGTCATTAGAGAACCTCTGCACCTCTTGAGTTGATCCACAGTGATGTTGCTGGTCTATTTCCTCATATGTCAATGAGTCAAGCCAAATGTACATTGGCCTTCATAGATGACCTTTCCAGGTATTGTTGGGTTTACTTCCTGAAGCATAAGTTTGAAGTTTTTGGCCTCTTCAAAGTCTTTAAGGCTTTAGTTGAAACCCAGCCTGGGAGGAGACTCAAGATCCTTAGATCTAAAAATGGTGGTGAGTATGTCAAGTCTGAGTTCATTCAATATTGTGAAGATGCAGGATTCATATGCAACATTCAATCCCTTACACACCACAACAAAATGGTGTTGATGAGAGAAAGAACAGATCACTGAAGGAGATGGCAACCTGTATGATGGAGGCTAAGACTTTGCCACCAAAGTTTTGGGCCGAGGCTATAAACTATGCAACCTATATCTAGAATAGGGTTCCTAATAAATATATTGATGGTATGACTCCTTTCGAAGCTTGGAGTGGGCATAAGCTAGATGTGACCCATTTCAGGATTTTTGGCTCAAAGGCTTGTGACTAGAATTCCAACATAAAAGAGGAAGGCTTTGTAGCCCCAAATCCAAGAGTGTCTATTTTTTGGGTACTCTGAAGATTCAAAAGGGTAAAATCTGGTCAATTTGAGCACAAACAAAGTCTTCATTGAAAGGAGTGTTCAGTTCCAAGAAGAGCCTTTAGCAGCAGTTGAAGTTGGAGAGTCTTCTTCACCACTAGAACCATTGAATGTAAGTGAAGAGACAAATGAGTTTGCTGATTCTGATATGTTTGATAATAATGATTTAATTCTATATCTTGAAATTCCTACAAGACCAAAATGGGAAGCAAAGACCATTCATGCAACTGGGGAACTAGCTGAAAATCCTAGTAATCCTAGGAAGACTAGATCTCAGTTTGAGAGTGCCCTGTGTATGAAAGGCCCTTTGTTTGTAGAGAAGTTCTATTTGATGGTTGAATCAGACCCACAGACATATGAAGATGCAACACATGATCCAAGATGGAAAAAATCCATGAAAGAAGAATTAAGCTTACTCCAGAAGAACAACACTTGGGAACTGGTTGATCTTCCCCCAGGGAGGAAGCTACTTCAATGTAAATGGGTTTTCAAAACTAAGTTTGCTGCTGATGGTTCAACTTTGAAATATAAGGAAATATTGGTAGCCAAGGGATACTCACAGGTACATGGTATTGACTACAATGAGACCTTTGCACCAGTGGAAAAGATGGACTCCATCAGGCTAGCCTTAGCCATTGCAGCTTCGAAGCAGTGGGGGGTACATCACATGGATGTGAAGTGTGCTTTCCCGAATGGAGATATTACTGAATAGATTTACATGTAGCAGCCTCAAGGGTTTTTTTCTAATCCATCTTTTGTGTGCAGGTTAAAGAAATAATTGTATGGGCTTAAGCAAGCCCCTAGGGCTTGGTATGCCAAGATTGATGGATTTCTGTTGTCATTGAGTTTTGTTCGATGCAAGTCTGATCCTAATGTTTATTTGAAGATGATTCATGGTTCTTTGATGATTATTGTCTTGTATGTGGATGACCTTCTAATTACAGGAAGTTCAAAGAAAGAAATTGCCTTGTTGAAGGATGCAATGAACCATGCATTTTCTATGACTGATTTGGGGTTGTTGAGCCAATTCTTGGGTTTCAAAATTGCTCAATCCCAACATGGAATAAAATTACATCAGTCCAATTATGCTTTAGATTTTCTGAAAAAGTTCAACATAAAATGTTGCAAGCCAAGCAAGACTCCCTTCCTTTCAGGAGTTAAGCTTGAAGAAGCAGGTTCTTCTCCTATGGTAAATAGTACACTATATAGGAAATTGATTGGGTGTTTACTGTACCTTAAACACACTCTACCTGATATTTCTTATGCATTAAGTGTGGCCTCAAGATACATGGATCAGCCTCTTGAGATCCATTAGATATCAGCCAAAAGGATCCTTAACTTTGTTCAGGGAACAAGAACTCATGGGATCTTCTACAAAGCTAAATCTGATCTTGATTTGATTCGGTTTACTGATAGTGATTGGGTAGGTGACAACACAGATCGAAAGTCAACATCCGGATATTTTTTCATGCTTACTGAAGGACCAATAAGCTGGTCAAGAAAGAAACAGAGTGCCATAGCACTCTCATCTACAGAAGCAGAGTATAGAGGAGTTGTAAATGCAACAATTCAATGTTTATGGTTGCAGGGGATACTTGGTGAGTGTGTCTTTGAATCAGAGTTTTCAACTATTATCTATTGTGATAATAAAATCACCATTCAAATCTGCAATGATCTAGTTTAGAGACAGAGAACTAAACACATTGAGATCCATATGCACTACATCAGACATCTTGTGCATGATGGCACCATTCACCTACTCTTATGCGCATCTTTAGAACAAGTAGCAGACATCTTCACCAAAGTTTTTTGTGAGAAGACATTAAGCAATATCAAATCACTGCTGGGGATTTCTGATCATGCTGTGAAGGATGATTGATGACAATATTTTCAAATTTGGTTTTACTATCCATGTTTAAGGGAGGATTTTCCCACTGGGTTTTTGCCTCTTTCCTTGGTTAAATGGAGATGCAGTATGTAAAGGGTGACTAAGCCTTATTGCTAGGACCTATATTTTTATGATATTTACTCATAAATTCAGGCTTAAGGGGGGGTGTTAGAATAATCAACCCATAGTTAGCTACCTTAGACATTAATTAATCCATTTTTTTCTTATTTTCCTAGTTTCCAATATTCCACTCTATGCAAGTTGTCTTCCACATGTCCTAGAAGTCAAACTTGATAAAAATGAGTCATGGAGCACTTAGGAAACCTTATGGAATCCATATTTAGCATATCTTCTTTATTCCAGATCTTCCCTAGCACATATCTGCTTTTTTTGCTAAGTTGCCTTCTTTATTGAGATTTATGGCAAAAGGGAAAGTAAGGCGAGGTGTAGTTGAATTGTTTTTTTCCCTCATCATCCTCCATTATTTTCTCCTAATAAAAGCATGTATGATTTGTCTTTCCATCACTTATTATCTTTCCTACTTGACTTTTCCAATTCGTGAGCCTCTAGGTAGATTTGGAAATTGCTTTATGCACCTATGGGGGATTTGACTAGATTTAGTAAGCCTACTTTTTGACTATTTCGAATGGAATCCTTATGCATTCAAATCTCTCATGTAATTATATATTGCAGCAGCCTATGACTTCATATGGTTGGCTATTGTACACTTATTCAATACAGATTAGTGTTATGCTCCAATTTCAGTCTCCTTTGTGTGTAAATTTGCATGTTTGATTAGCAGTTTTGTGAGTGCAATTGTTCTATCACTTGGGTTCAATTTCCACACTGAGAATAGTCATGCATAACAATTAAGTTTCCTTTTATATATTTCATAATGTTCAGTCCTAGGATTAGGGTTTCATACTCAAGATCATTATTTGCGCATTCAAAATCCAATTTAAAATAATGAAGTTTAGAGTTATTAATAGAAGACATTATCCATATCCCAACACCTACCCCTTCCTTGCTAGCAAATCCACCAAATTCCATATTCCACAAACCTTCAACATCCAGTTCATTCTTCAATTCCTACTCTTTTTTAGACCTTTGCTGACTATTATGTTCAAAATTTTTAGGACTGTTTAAGCCCATTTTTTCATGACAAATATTATAATAGCAAATAGAAGAGACAACTCACTAGTACAAGTGATCAATTTTTCCACGGAAAAAACGTGGCAATATCCACGGATAAGCGTGGATATTGCCACGTCTAAGTGTTTTTTTTCCCGTGGCAACTTTTTCGTCGCAATAGCGACGACCCCTAATTTGCCGTGGATACAGCGACAATGGAAAAACCCCAGGTATAGCGACGGGGATGCTATACCTGCGGCGGCAAACTTGGAAAAGTTCCACGGCACGCCGTCGCTGTATCCACACCTTGCCGTCGCTATATCCACGGAATGCCGTCGCTGTATCCACGCCTTTCCGTCGCTATATCCACGCCTTGCCGTCGCTATATCCACGGAATGCGGTCGCTGTATCCACGCCTTGCTGTCGCTATATCCACGACACGTCGTCGCTATATCCATGGTACACCGTCGCTATAACCACGGCTGTGAAATTTTTAAAAAAATTGCCGTCGCTATATCCACGGCTATAACTGTTTTTAAAAAAAAAATAGAATTGCCATATGACCAATTCCATGTGGAAGTAG
>LPNX010929705.1:17022-41275 GCA_001517045.1 Pseudotsuga menziesii | reverse complement strand
TTAGACCATGTAAGGCACCTTACGTCAGGCGTTTTTGGCTTGTTTGTGCAAGTTAGTTTGGCCTATCAATGCATCTTGTTTGAGGGCTGTTGGTAAACATTTAGAGGAAATTTGGGGTCTAAAATGCGCCTTATAAGAAAATGTGCCAACAATAAGTTCTTGTGAGTTGGAATTGAAGAACCGATAGAATTCCAATAAAATGAGTCAACCATAATGGTTGAATTGACATATTTGTCATAAAAAAACTACTTTTTTTGTTCGTATTTTCGTCATATCTCCTTGTGTTTTTACTCAAATTTCGATCAGGAGATCTTGTTGGATGCGGAATTTGATTATGAATCCAATGAGTACACACACTGCATATTTTTGACAGACCTCGCTTCCCCAAACACAAGAAATACCTGAAAAAATGTGATGATGATGTCATCATCACATTTTTTCAGGTATTTCTTGTTTTTGGGGTAGCACGGTCCATCAAAAGTATCCAGTGTGGGTACTCATTGGATTCGAAATCAAATTCCTCATCCAACAAGCTCTTTAGATCGAAATTTGAGTAAAAACACAGGGAGATATGTCAAAAATACGAACACAAAAAGTAGTTTTTTTCTTTTTTCCTCCAAAATTAATAAATATTATTTTATTATTTTAACTATTATTTTATGATTTTAACTATTATTTTATTATTTTCCTTAGGATGCCCATTTTAGACCTCAAAATTCCTCTAATGAATTTTGATGCATTTTTTTAGTTAATGGGAAAAAAAACACATTAAAAGGCTTATAACGAGGGTCTCTTAGAATCATCAATTCGCATCGCATGTAAAATATCCTTAGGAAGAATTCACATGGTGTGCTCAACTCCATTCCATTTAGATGCAACCATCAGCGATATCCACTACTTTCTTTGATCTACAAAAAAATTTGGATCGATATGCATGTGTTAATGAGATCACTTATAAGAAGGGTAAGGACAATATTGTGGCGGATAATCTTTCTCACACATTTGATGACCATGTTTCTCTTTCAACTATTTCTATGCCTATTCCAATTTGGTTGCAATCTGTTCAGCAAGTCTATGGTAATGATTCTTCATTATCTGAAATCATCTAATGGTTTCCCAATAACCCTTCGGATGTACCGCATTACTGTTGGGATGGCGCTTCTCTAAGATACAAGGGTCTTTTGGTGCTTCCCCAGTGAATAAATCTTCACAATACTATCTTCTATGAATTGCATGCTTCTCAATCAGCAGGGCACTTTGGATTCCTCAAAGTATATGAGCGGGCATGACGTAACTTCTTTTGGAAGTGAATGAAAAGGGAAATTCAACATATGGTGGTTGAACATGATACCTCCCAGTGCCACAAGGGTGAAATGATGCTCCTTATGGGATTTCTCGAACATAGATTTGGACATATATTTTGATGGATTTCATTGAAGGGATCCCTAAATATGGAGGGAAGAGAGTGATCTTGGTTTTGGTTGATCACCTCTCCAAATATAGTCATTTTTTTGCTCAACCATCCATATAGATTCCTCCTTAGTCGCACAAATTTTCATGGACCAAATCTTCCATCTTCATGGAATCCCTTCGTACATTGTCTCATATCGTGATGCAACATTCACAAGCCATTTTTGGATAGAACTATTTCTCCACACTAGCATGAAATTGAAGATAAGTTCAAGGTATCACCCACAAATAAATGGCCAAACTGAAGTTATCAACAAATGTTTTGAAACTTATCTTCATTGCTTCACCTATGAACACCAACATCAATGGGAAAAGTGGCTCCCTCTCGCTGAATGGTGGTACAATACCTCCTACCACAATACATCTAAAATGACTCCATATGAAGAAGTCTATTGTCAGGCACCACTAGTGCTCCTTCCATACACCCCTGAGTAGTTCACCAGTTCATGAATTTGACACAGTTCTCCAAAACTGAGATCAGATTCTTCAAATTTTGCAGGCCAATCTTCACATGGAAAGAAACCGAATGAAACAACAAGCAGATCAACACCATTCTAAGCACACTTTTCAAGTCGGTGATATAGTTTTTCTTCGTCTACATCCTTACAAGCGATCCTCTCTGAAACTCAAAGGGAGTCATAAGCTAGCTCCAAAGTTCTATGGGCCATATAAGATTCTTTAGAATATTGGGTCTGCTGCTTATGAATTGGAACTTCCTCCTTCTTCTCGCGTTCACCTAGTATTTCATGTCTCTTGTCTTAAGAAAGTTATCGGCACCAAAATCAAAGCATGAATTGTTTACCTAGAACTGGATAATGAAGGATCCATCATTTTGGATTCAGAGGCCATCCTCAATAAGTGCACTCGTCAGCTTCACTCTTGATTCATCACAAATGTATTAATTCAGTGGCATGACATGCAACCAGAGGATGCTACATGGGAACCACTCCTTCATATTCAACAATAATTTCCACATGTAAATCTTTGACGAAAAATCTTTTCTAAGAGGGAGAGGATGTTAGGAACCCGTGTCAACCATTCTCTTTACTTTGTTAGTATATTTTTGTTGGATGCATATGATTTGTAAGTTGTCCTGTGAGTATATTATATTATCCCACATTCATGGGGAGTAATAGTTGTTTAGATTAGAATTAGTATATAAGTACATGTTGATGCCAATGAAGGAATCCAAAATCTCTCTCTCTCTCTCTCTCTCTCTCTCTCTCCTACTCCACCCACCATTATCCCCCATATTTATCTCTCCTAACCCCCCCTCCCCCTACCACTAACCACGCCCTAAAATGTCTCTCTCTCTTTTACCCCCAACCCCTTCACTCATCACCAATCTGCCCCTACCTCCCTACTATATCTCTTTCCCTCTCCTAATCGCCATACCCATAACCCACTCTCTCTCTATATATATATCTCCTAATCCCCCCTTCCCATACCATTAACTCCCATTTCCATATCCTTCCCCTTTGATGAGTTCTAAGGTTGACACTTAGCAACATAGGATTTATTTTCCCATAGACCCCCTTTCCTCTTCCCCACTAGTGGAAACATAGCCCCTCTAGTTCTCTTTACACAACCATGTTGAACCATTTTATTAATTTCCAACATAATATTTACATACATTTTGAATTTCCATGAAAAGCCAATCATATAGTCCAATAAGAAAAATATATACATCATAGATGCCTAGCTATTCATTAGTCGAGCCTTGGCCTTGAGCTTTGCACTAGGAATCCATAATAGCATAATTACATCATTTAGCTAATTTTGATTAAATACATTCCAATTCAAAACTGGGGGTATTACAGAGATGTGATGCTTGCATCAGGTAGTTGTTCCCCTACTATTAGCCATGCGAATTGACTAGGGGTGAATGGATTGTAGGTAAGGTCGTATCTTCTCTCGAACACCCTTTGATGAGGTGGGGAGATTGGGCCTTGCACGATAAGTAGTGTTGATGCATTGATAATTCCCTTAGTATTAGCCATGTGACTTGGCTATAGGTGAATAACTTAGAGTAGGGAAGTTCTTTTTTCCGTACATCTTGTGATGGGTAGGGAATATTAGTCATCAGTTGCACACACTATCCTCCTAGAGGCTGAGCATTGATCATTTTCCTAGTATTGTCCATGAAATTATCTAGGAGTGGGTCAAGTGGGAGAGTTCCTTCTCTCAGACACTGAGTGGGGTGGAGAGATTAGTACCTAAGACGACTCAGAACGGGGTAGTACATTCTCTTGAAAACTAAGTGGGTTGGATAGATTGGTCCCTATACCACAAGTGGGAAAGGGAACTAGAGAGAGGCTGGAAGAGGACTATTATGTTGGGTTTGATATCTTTGAATCATTCTTATATTTGATGTATTTGTATCTTGAATTATATCTCCAAATAAGAAATGTTGGTTGGGTTTTCCATAGTTTTGGTTTTCCTAGCATAAAATCTTCGTGTTTCTTGATTTATGTGCATGTTTCTTCTTTTAGGGATGTTTATTTGTTTTCGTTGCATATAAATGAAATTATACTGCTATATCAAAAACTCTTACAATGTTTCTTAGAATATATATTTTGCAAACACGTATACATTGGCCCTAAGATAGCTACAAGAAAAAGGAAACAAAAGGAAATGCGGCATAAACCAAAGAAAAATAATATAGTGACTACAGAAATTGAACCTCATCCCAAACGTCCCATTTATATAGGAACTTCAAATCACACTAGTATTAGTAATGCTCATAAATATGGAGAAATTTAGTAATGCTCATCAATATAGATAAATAGATTAAATTAATTAACGATGAAGTAGGGATCCCATCTTTAGATAATCCAACTAATAGGAAATAAGAAGAAATTGATCAAGTAAGCAACATCAAGAATCTTTACTAGTTATTCTAAAAAAAAGAAGGTGACAAAGTGGTTACATGAATGTATGAGTGACACCAATGTCTCCCACTTTAACCAAACCAACAAACACACCAGACATTTGGTCATCCCCAACGATTAAGAATATTCACGGCCACGTAGCTCTTTGAATATTCTTGTCAACCAAACACGGGATTTCGATATATTCTCATTAATGAAGTGATATTTATTGGCCCAAAAATGTTAACTCAAATTGATGGAGAAATTTAATCGTCTCAGACAGCAGAAAGCAGTCATTTACACCATTATTGAATTAAGTATTCAATTGCGTTACTGTATTGTCACCTGTATTGTCTTGAGCAAGTGGCATAGCTAAATTTCTTCCAAGTTTTTATGTCTGCTTATCTAATGGTCATTTTTATGTTACTAATGCGTTCCCCAAGATGGATTGAAATTTGACTTTACACTTGCATCAAATTTTGGGATATTCTCATTTTTTTATTATAAGAAATACTTATCATCATTTTAATTATTAATATATATATATATACAAAAATTTCAGTATCCCTTGAGTAACAATTTTTTTTCATTATATTTTTTGTTTTTTGTTTTTATAGATGATATTTTTCATTTAAAAAAATAAAATTTAAATTAGTAAACATATTTTTACACTTTTACAATAAAAAAGTTTGCAAATAGAGCAATGATATTCTTCTTTAAAATTTTATAAAGAAGAATTGTTAAATAATTATATACTTTAAAGTGGATTAATTCATTCTTTTTCTTTTAACAATGGTTTGAAGGGCTAATTCTTATACCCTAATTAGTATAATTAGTATAAGTATGAATGATAAGTGAATTTGATTTATGCTCTTGTTTGAATAGCTTTACTAGTTCTTCTAAAGAATAAGGTGACAAAGTGGTATAGCTTTACTAGTTCTTCTCAAAAAATAAGGTGACAAAGTGGTTACATAAATATATGAGTGACACCAACATCTCTCACTATAAGCAAACCAACAACCACACAAGACATCTGGTTGGCCCCAACGGTTAAGAATATTCACGGGAACGTAGCTCTTTGAATATTCTTGTCAACCAAACATAGGATTTTGATATATTCTCATTGATGAAATGAGCTTTATTGGCCCAAAAATGTTAACTCAAATTGTTGTACGTTTACGTGAAGCTTTCCCTTCACAGTGTACAGTCCCGTTCGGTGGTTGTTCCATGATCCTTCTTGGTGACTTCAGTTAATTACCTCCTGTAAAGGACATCCCCATGTATGTAGGTGTGTCCCTTGGAAATGCTCTTTGGTGTACATTTGATACTTTTGTCATGCTCAAAACCATTTTTCACCAACAAGGAGATAGCCCTTCTCAAATTTCCTTTCTCCAACTCTTATTGAACCTTTGAAATCCAACACCAACTCTTGAAGATTAGTCACTCCTAATGACAAGAAAAACCTCATCCCTTTCACATGTAGAAAACTGTTTATTTGAATATTCTACCCACTTGTATGCCACTAATAGCTCCGTTGCACTACACAACAAACACATGCTCAAACACCTTAACATGCCAATTGCACATTGCTTGCAGAACAAAGGAATAAACATGCCCATCAATCCATATATGATGAACAATTGCCATTGAAGTTTTTTCTTCTATTGGTCAACAAGTCATGTTAACTGCTAATTTATGGGTTGGAGCAGTCCTGGTTAACAAATCACTTGGAAAAAACATTGCCATTGTCTACAACTCCAACAATCAACCTCCTACCTTACCATCCTTTGTTGTTATCGAAATCCTCCACTACAAAGGACCCTCGTGGGATGCTTCTAATCCTACTTATGTTCCCATCTCTCCCATAACAAGAGGATCACGTAGGAAACTACCACTTCGTATGGAATGGGGTTTAACAATTCATAAAGCACAAGGTATGACCCTAAAAAATGCAACAATAGATATTGGAAACATTGAAAGACAAGGGCTTACATTCACTGCAATATCAAGAGATAAATCTCTTTCAGGCCTTCGCATATCTCCAACTTTATCTTTTTCAAGGTACTCTCGAATGCAATACAATCCATATGTCCAACATAGGAAACGAGAGGAAATCTTACTTGCTTCAAATTCTTTACAACCACATTATTCTTAAAGATTTTACTTATTTTCTCTATGGATGTACTATTTTTGCTCTAAACATGTACTTGCCATCAAATCATGTTTTTTAAATTGTTCACACTTATGTTGTTCCCATTATTGAATGCATTGTTACAATTGCAAAAGAAATAAAATGTGTTTGTTTTTGAGATGTATCATTTACTTATATGTTTCACCATTTATTGGTTCAATTCAACATAGAATATAACCATTGTATCACATGCGCTTTTGTTAGCATCAAACGAAAATTTGCTTTCATCTACTTTAATGTGTTACTGCTTATTTTTTTGGCATGTCCATGTTGTATTAGCTATATATGTTTTATTACTCTAAAATCTTTTAAATTTTATTCTCAAACAAGGGAACTTGGTATGCACTCTATAGGTGTTCTTGCTTTTAACATGCAAAATCTACAACGTCTTCATTTGTAGTTTCTTGCTCCAATTGTCAAACAGATTTCACTATGTCATTTTTATGTACATTTCCATATTACTATCAACAAATCAATGAAAAAAGGGAAGCATTACAAGAGAAAGAGAGATACTTGAAATCATTCTCTCTTCTTCCAATTAATTACATTCGGTCAACGATTCAGTTGCTCATTAAATTGAAAGACCTGCTTCAACGTGTTCAATTTTCTTTCTGAAAAATAGAGCTAGACTTACCATAGCTGAGCAAAATTTCATACTACTGTCAACAAATAGATGAGCATATAAAAGCAATGCAACAGATGGAAACAAAATTTGAAGCATTGTCTTTGCTTCTAACTAGATGCATATTCCCAACCACAAAGTTGCTCTCTATATTAAAGCAACTTCTTCAATTTTTTATGCATATACATGAAAGAGATACAATCAAGTATATACGACAAGATTTGGAGCTACGACATCCACATCTTGGTCCTTCAATCTCTTGTACTTGTTTTTTTCGTTGTCATCACCCGACATGTATATATGATTGACATATACTTTCCTTGTCCATTTTAGTATTATAGACACTATCCTACTTTGTTTTGGCATCTTTTTTTCTAGCAACTTATACTCTTCCACCTTTTATATGTCATCTTCCCCATCGAGATCCCTTTATAACTTATTTGAACTCTTTATATACTTACTATAAACTTGTTAGTTCAACTTTGTTTTGTTGCACTTTCACTTTTCTTACTGTATATTTCCCTGCACTTATCTGTTACATATGTTTATTGTTTCTTCAACTTCAAAATGCACATTTAAAAATGTTGTCAAAGTGTGTTTTTTTTACTGTCATTTAATTTCACAATGTGTTATATATATATGGCCTTCTAACTCTATGCTTTTATTTCTTATTATGGACTATGCTTTTGTAGATATACTTAACGTTCTTGAAATTTCATAGTTCAAAAAAAATAATGCTCAGTTTTCATTCGATGTTCAATTGTTTATTTCTATTTTCAATAATCATATGTGGTTAATGCTTTATAGCTCATTTGTATTTCCATGTTCAATTCTTTACTTTCCTTTACAATAATCAAATTTCTTTAATGGTTTATAGCTATAAATGGTTTCTCTCATGTGCTTGTATAAGAAAATATATGCTTACGTCTATTGCTATATTTACTTGTTTCTTTGACTTTGAAATTGTAAAATGTGTATGTTGGTTCATGAATATTACAAAAAATATCTTATGTGCTTTAATAAATTTTAGAATCATGCCTCCTCAATTATCGCTTCACATTAGACTCCTTTTTTACATTGGAAAACTTGTACTATTCTAACATGTTTTTTCCTATTTGAAGAAATTTCAAAACCTTGCAAATAGATTTTTTTTTGTTTTATCAATGCAAATCCATTTATATGCTTTTAGCAAAAAAAAAAGGTAGTTGTGACAATTGACACTATGAATACTACAACACTTGTTCCCAACATGTATTGTTTAACTTCCTTATATGGTGATGATAGAAGTTTCAATTAGTGTATTAACCACTTGTACATTTGAGAGAGAGATCAAATGGATTCTATCCCCAACTTATTTGTGCATGCTTCATTTTGCAATGTGATAAGCGTTTATCAAACCTTCATTTATGGTGCTTAACCTTTCTCTTCTGTTAACCCTTATTTGTTGGTCATATGTGCTAATGCCCACCTTAATTGTGTAACCCTACCCTTTTGTCTTAACCCTATCACACCCTCTTCTTCTATGATATACTATTACTACCCATCCCTTTTCAAACTTGATTATTGTTCTTGTTCTACAATGTGTAACATGTAGACTGTTATTGTATTGTGAAAATAACTTACTGTCGTTGTTAAGTATTGCAAAGCTTCCATTTGTAAGATCAACCCTTAAAAAGCGAGAATAAATATGGATTCCTTATCACTCCATCAAATTGAATTTGGACACGTGTCTTGGTGATTAGAAAATGGAGGTTGGACATGTGTCTCGCGTGTTTGGACATGTGTTTTGTTCACTATGATAAATAAGTAAGCACATTACTTTTATTTGTTGCTTGAGAGTTTGTCATGTGTGTGTTTGTCCAGTTGGAGAGGTGTATTTCATGTTTTGATAAGGGGTTCTGTTAATTGAATTTCTATGCCTTCTTATTACCTTCATCTCTTACATGAGGGTCTGTCCTGCACGTGTTTGGTTAGTTGGATAAGTGTCTCCCATTTTTTTGCAGGGGTTCCTATTAATGGGTTTCAATGCAGCTTTATTACCTTTGTTTGTTTTTGAGGGTTCATCCTACGCATGTTTGATCAGTTGGACAAGTGTATTGTGTGTTTTAACAGGGGGGTCTGTTAACTCGATTTCGATGCTTGATTATTACCTTCGTTTTCTTATTGAGGGTCCACATTTTACGTGTTTGGGAAGTTGGCCAAGCGTATTATGTGTTTTGACAAGGGGTTGTGTTAACTTGGTTTCGATGCACGCTTATTTGGTAATCTGAGTGTAGCTTCCCGGTTTAACCCAAAACACATATGTTTCTAGTTTCATCAATTTTAGAGGTTTCGCGGTCCAACATGCAGAGGGATGCATTGACAACCCCATGGGCCGTTAGTTTGTTTTGATGAATGACTAAAGCAATTTTATGATTGAGAAAAAAACTTTTGTGGATATAGGATGCTTTTCCTGTAGAAGCATATTCATAGAAAGGTCCTTTGGTGAATTTTCAAAAATATAGATTAAGTATTCTAGATACCTTGTTGGGATGCCAAATAGAATTTCGACATGCATGTCATTGGTTTGTCAAATTCCAACCGAACAAGTGTCTCATGCGTTTGAACAAGTGTTTTGTTAACTGGGTTTTGATGCAAGCTTTTTTCGTAGCCTCTAGTTTCTCCTTTCGAGTCCGTTATGCCTTGCACTTCTATTTTTATTGTGTTTTGAGATTTCCCTTGTTTAAATAAAAATTTTGTAAATTGTCTTCCTCACTTTCACTCTCTTTGTTAAAATGTTCCTCTTGCCTCTTGGTTGTTGTATGTACTCCTATGCCTGTGTAAACCTACCCTGGATCTTTTCTTATCTCTCTTTCTCAGGTATGTACAAACTCTTGTTTAAGGGTCTCTTTTGCTTCATTTGTTAATTTTCCTAAGAGGCATAGACTATTGTGAAAGCTTACTTTATCAATACAAGGAAGGTCCCAATTCACCAAGTAATTTATCAGATTTGTATTTGAAAGTCACAAAGTTGAAAGAGATAAAAATTATCTTTTACTTTGTCAGATGTACACTTTTTTTCTGTACTTTTATGGTTCTAGTGCTATTCTGTAATAAAATTTTTACAAAGTATATACTTAAAATAATTTTTAAACATATCACCTTAAAATACAAAACAAAACCAATATCTAATTGTAAAAAGAAAAAAAAATCTGATTGTTTTAAAACAAAAATCTAGATATTCTCAATCATGCTTAAAGCCAATGTTTGTTTGGTCTTATGGGCATTTCCAAAAAGTATAAACTTTATCATAGAGTCATTGTTACACATTTAAGTTTATGTCCAAGGGGTGGAATGAAAGGATGCTCTTGGAGACTTGTTACAAGTGATACATGAACCATGGTGTTAGCACTTGTGCTAAATTTTTGAAGTTTTCTACATCGGCATCTACATTAATGCCCCTGCAACGGATTAGACCAAAAAAAATGAGGGGTCTAGGTTCAAAAAAAAATTATGACTCGTGACCTAGAGGTATGCAGGAAAGGGCTGGAAGTTGTTTGGGAGGCTTATTTCCATGCTTGCAGGTCAAAACAATAAGAAACCATTTACCGCGACCTGCAAAACATGCCTAAGTATGACAATCCAATCAAGGATAGACCTGGGAAAGAACGGACGGTGGAGATCCAACCCTCAAAAGAGATCAAAGGGCCAAAAAACATTTCCACCCAAGGAAAATCAAGATCGAAAGTGTAGAAGAGGTAAAAATTGGGTTATAAAAAGTTGAAGTTCCGCCTTCCGCCTTCCATGATCTGGCTTCTGCTTATTGCCAGATCCAACTGTCCAGAAAGCTTCCACCCAGATCAACAGTGTGGGAAGGCACAGGAGGGTAGAAATTGGAAGTTGGAAAAATTAAGATTTTTCCCACAAAAAGTTGATCTTCCACTTTCCACGATCTGCCAGATCCAACAGTCCAAAAACATTTCACCGGGATAAACAGTGCGGAAAGGCACAGAAGGGAAGAAATCGAAAATTGGAAATACATTATTTGGTCTTGAAAATTTGATCTTCCACCTTCCGCGATCCGCCGGATTCAAACGCCCATGATTCTTCTGCCCATATCAACGGTGCAGAAAGGCGCAGAAGGGAAAAAATTGAATGTCCCGAAAACTTAAGTAGCTTTGTTGTGAAAAGTTGAAATTTTGGGTTCCGCCTTTCACCATATCTACAGTCCAGAATCCACATCCAGATCAACGGTCCGGGTTGATCCCAAATGTAAAGGTAAATTTGAAGGTCGGAAGCCAAAAAGGACAATATTTTGAAGGGATTTTGGGTTTCCCACAGACCTCAGATCAAAGGTTGAAAATAGATCTAACGCAGATCAACAATGCGGAAAAAAAAGGGGTGGAAAGGATGATGTAAAGGTAGGAAAATGAAAAATTAAACCTTGGAAAGACTGTCATCCTATTTTCAACATTCCGCATACCATAAATCGATGGTGAAAAATGAATCTCAAGAGAAGATATATGGTCCAAAATTATTTTCTTAGGAAAGTTACAGAAAAGGAGGAAAAACGTCATTTTCATCTAGCAGGCGTGGTTTCGAGGTGTTTAATTTCCCATTTTTGTCCATCATGCGCATTCCAACATGGTTTCCTATTCTTATTTTGTGATCATGGCAAATCCACGAGATCATAAGTCGTTATGATTTCATGTGTGCGGGTTTGATCCCCATTCCCTGTATTTGGCTTTGTTTGAGGTTGGTCTTGGGAGCCTACTTACACTGTAAATATTCCCTCGAAAGAGGAAGAAAAGGTTGAAATCTTTCATTCAGAAGCCTCAGTTCTTGGATTTTGTAGCTATGTAATGTTCTTGGGAGCAATTGATGAAAGTATAACTTGAATTTCTGATATTCATCATGGTGTTCATTGTTCAATCTGTTTTTCCCTTTGTAAACTTCATTTTCATGTCTGTGTATCTTTTGCTAATGCATTTCTAGTTATGTGAGGAATTTTCTCTCTGTTAAGCGCTCTTTGCATAAGATCATGCGTTTGTTTATGTGTCTCTAGTAAATGTTTTGGAATTCATCTTCTATGCTCTAGTGCAGTTACTAGCCTTCGAAGTTTATTCTGCTAAAGGTGTTTTCAGGATATTCACCCATAGATAGGTGCCTCTTGTTATATCGATCTTATTCTCATTTCCCTCTGCCATCTCTCCAAAGATATTTTGCTAAATGTTGATGCCTATTTTGCCTCAGATTATGAAGGTTATTACTGGTTATTATTTGATGTAAGTCCTTGAAGGCTTCAGGCCTTGACTCCATCACCCAATGGTATTTCTTGACTATCTATTTCATTAATTTTTAAATATGCAAATACCCGATTACCACCAGAATCTATGCCTTCTAACTGCTTGTTTAAATCCAAATGTATATGTGAATGACTCTGTGACAAAGAGAGAGCCCTCTCTGACTATAAGGCTAGACTACAGTCTAATTATTGGTTTGAAATGGTTACCCATGTGACTTCCTATCACAACCATAAGAAAATTACAGGGTGCTAACATCTTGGCATGGTTTCTAGGGAACGAAAGAGCAAATCATCCCTGGGAAACATGGCATTGTCATTGAAAGTCGGTCATAGAAACATGTTGGTTGTATATGCTCTGGCGAATCCACTCGAACATTTGGAAGGTGACTCCACTGGGAATACCAACCACCTAGAAGCTGTAAAGTTTTTCAGGGGTGCTATGATGACACTACTAGGGGAAATGAGCTCAATGTAAAGACATGGGAAGGCATGGTGAAAAAGTAAGGTACTTAAGTATGAATTTGGTCCAAGATATCTTATCCTTACTTGTAAATTTTTTCCTATCATTTACCAAGCTTGTCAAAGGAATTTCTTGTGGTTTATGGCACTCAAAACAGGGCCATATGTTTAACCCTGTGTATCCTTCTTTAAGAAATGAAATTATCCCTTCACCTTGTACATATGATTTTGACCAAGATCCTTCAGTCAAGCCACATAAAGGAAATAATCATCCCTGTAAAAATCATGATACTACATCCTTTTTTGAATCTCCAGGTAGGGATCTTCAACCCTTATTTGACCAAGAATGCCCCCTACTCCCCTCCGAATTAGATCCATTAAGCTCCACTTCCACAAAGCAGCCTCCTGCCCTATCCCTGTCTCCACCCCTTTAGAGCTTAAGCAGTCTTCATCATCCAGTTTTACAGCCCTTCACAATTCTGCAGTTCCTCGTATCACATTGATTCCATCTGTCACACCTACTTCGATTCTTCTTTCAAACCCTTCTATAATCCCAGGAAAGGCTAAAATATTTTCCCCTTTACTTCTCCCTGTTGCTCTTCATGACCTCTGACCAGGGATATGCCCAAAAGCTAAAACAATTTAAGGGGAAGAGGGGGTGTTCAGTCGATGAACACTTGGAATGGTTCTCAGACTAGACAAACTTGGAGGAAATAGACCATGAGGATATTAAAGTCAGATTGTTTTCCCAAAGTCTTGCTAGAGAAGCAAGGAAATGGTTCACAAATCTTCCTGATGACTCCATTCTGGACTATTAGGATTTTGAAGGTTCTTTTAAGAACAAATGGGAAGAAAAGAAAAACTCCAGGGAGTGTTTGTCCCAATTCCATTCCATGAAGAGGGAGGATATTGAATCTGTCAAGGAGTTTTACGACAAATTTATGAAAGTATATAATTCTATCCCTGCCTAGTTCAAGCCTCCCCTTGGTTCTGCTCAACTCCAATATGCTGAATCTTT
The DNA here is from genome assembly GCA_001517045.1 of Pseudotsuga menziesii. Taxonomy (NCBI): domain Eukaryota; kingdom Viridiplantae; phylum Streptophyta; class Pinopsida; order Pinales; family Pinaceae; genus Pseudotsuga; species Pseudotsuga menziesii. The sequence goes on along the minus strand of LPNX010929705.1, from coordinate 27,361 downwards.
TGATAGTGAATTTACCTTATAGTTGAGTGAAAGAATATATCTCTCCCTAGCCGATATGATGAATGATGCTATAGAGGTAGAAATAAATTAGAGTGCTACTAAAGAAAAACTGATGGAAAAGGGAGATAGAAGGAAGGATAAAGAGCCTGAGCAACCTTCTTCCTCTAACTCACAAGAGGCTAGAATGGACTTGATGATGAAAATCATGGAAAAGTTGATGGAGAGACTCACTATGGACAATAGACCAACTCCTAAGGAGAATCAAGAGCAACAGGATAGTAACCAGAACTTTAGAAGACCCCCTCCTCCTCCCAAAAATCAAAGAATTCCTGAAGACCATCAAATCAGGCCACCTTTCCTGGAGAATTATGTTGTTGGGGAGGGAGGAAAAGACCCAATGGAAAATCAAAATCATCACTTTGATGATATTTATTCTAGGATTTTCCTTGCTAAAGGAGACAATTTATTTGCTCAAGAGGGGTTTTCCCCTGTTCAATCAATGGTTACCTTTTCGCAGCTATAGTTTCTTCAAAGACATAATATGTTTCCTAAGAAATCTATCAGCCTGTTGCAAATTTTGTTGTGGATGGTTTTAGAGAATATTTTAGTCTACCTGGTTATGACAAACATGAAGGTGATGTACAGCAACGGGGTCATACTCAACTTCTTTATGAATATCACAATCATTGTGTTGAAAATTATGTCAGTGATATTCGTAAGGAAAATTTGAGCTTGCCTATATATGATGAGTATGAGGATGGCTACTTGGATGATGCACATGAATAACCAATAGTCTACAATAAAGGATTGGATCAACTGGAAGAAGATGAGGGTCCTAAATGGGATGTCTCTTCATGTTTTTCAAATTCATAATTTTCATGTCTAGAAGAGTGCAATTCACTTGATTTTCTTGAAGAGGAGGATGTTATTTTTGCTTAAGAACACAAAGAGAATCAAGCTGTTACTTTAGAAATTTTGAAGCAGAATGTTGATGCTCCATTTGAAAAATGTCATGAGCAGTATTTTCAAGGCTCTTGTGAAAAACAGTTTGACAATGTGCAGGTGGAGTTAAAGTTTGAGTAGCCTTATTGGTGCAAGCAAATGGAAGAAAATTTTGAAGACTGACAGGGTTTTTATGATCCAATGGATGTGTATCTGGAGCAACTTCGTCATGACAGGTACATAACCAAAAAATTTTAAAGTTGTCATGATCTATTAGCTGAACATGTGGAGAAGTTGTGCAAAAAGAATGGTGGGTTATATGTGTGTAGTAAAGAGAATATCTCTCGTCATAACCTGTTGCGACCAAGTCCTTCATTTCTGATCAAACATGATGAAGGAGCTCAATCATTGGATCATTTGATTGATTGGCTTCATTGGAAGTCAGAAATTACTTGATTGAGCATTGTTGTTCAGTAAGTAGGGTAGATAGAACTAAATAAGCTCGACATGGCGAGCATTTCTTTCTAAGAAATTGTCCAGTTTGTTTTCAGCATCTGTCTAGTTTTTGTTTTTAAAGCATGTTTCAGGAAATTCAGGGACCATCCCAATGGATCAGGCACGTTTTCTATGTGGTTCTTTGCTACCTCGTAGGGAGGATAAAATCCCCGAGTTGGATCTGTTGTTGGCACCTGTGCTAAATTTTTGAATTTTTCTACATAGGCATCTGCATTAATGCCCCTGCAAGGGATTAGACCAGAAAAAATGAGGGGCAGGGTCAAATTTTTTTTATGCCACATGACCTAGAGGTATGCAGGAAAGGGCTGGAAGTTGATTGGGAGGATTATTCCTAATCATGAAGGTCAAAAAAATAAGAAATCCTTTAGCACTACCTGGAAACATGCCTAAGTATGAATATTTGATCAAGGATAGACCTCGGCAAGAACGGACGATGGAGATCCAACCCTCAAAAGAGATCAAATGGTCTAGATTGACCCCGAAGGTAAAGGTAAATTTGAAGACCAAAAGATGAAAAGGACAATATTTTGAAGGGATTTAGGGTTTCCCATATACCTCAGATCAACAGTTGAAAATAGATATGATGCAGATCAACGGTGCAGAAAATAAGTGGTGGAAAGGATGATGCGGAGGCGGGAAAATGCAAAATTAAACCTTGGAAATACTGTCAGCCCATCTTCCACATTCCGTAGACCATAGATCGACAGTGCGAAATGAATCTCGAGAGAAGATCTACAGTCCAAAATGATTTTCTTAGGAAAGTTACAGAGAAGGAGGAAAAACATCATTTTCATCCAGCAGGAATGGTTTCCAGGTGTTCAATTTCCTATATTTGTCCATCATGTGCATTCCAACATGGTTGTCTATTTTTATTTTTGTGATTATGGTGAATCCTCCAAATTAGAGGTTTTTACGATTTCATGTGTGCAAGTTTGATCTCCATTCCTTGTATTTGGCTCTGTTTCGAGGTTGGTCTCGGGATCTTTCTTACACTATAAATATGCCCTTGAAAGAGGAAGAAAAGGTTGAAATCTTTCATTCAGAAACCTCATCCCTTGGATTTTGTAGCTCTGTAGTGTTCTTGGGAGAAATTAATGAAAGTATAACTTGAAAGTCTGGGATTCAACACGGTTTTCATTATTCAGTCGATTTTTGCCTTTGTAAACTTCATTTTCATTTCTATGTATCCTCTGCTAATGCATTTCTAGTTGTGTGTGAGGAATTTGCTCTCTATTAAGCGCTCTTTACATCAGATCATGCATTTGTTTATGTGTCTCTGGTAAATGTTTTGGAATTCATCTTCTATGCTCTAGTATAGTTACTAGCCTTTTTTGTTTATTCTACTAAAGGTGTTTTCATGATATTCACCCACAGATAGGTTCCCGCTGTTACATCGGCCTTCTTCTCATTTCCCTCTGCCATCCCTCCAAAGATATTTTGCTGAATGTTGATGCCTACTTTTCTCAGATTATGAAGGTTATTGTTGGTTATTATTTGTTGTAATTCCTTGAAGGTTTCAAGCCTTGACTCCATCGGCCAATGGTATTTCTTGTGTGTTTGTTTCACCATTTTTTAAATCTATGAATCCCCTATTACCGTCATAATATATGCCTTTTGACTGCTTGTTTAAATCCAAATGTATATATGTGAATGACTCTGTGACAAAGAGAGAGCCCTCTCTGACTGTAAGGCTAGACTACAGTCTAAAGATTGGTTTGAAATGGTTACCCCTGTGACTTCCTACCACAATCATAGGAAAATTACAGGGTGCTAACACATGGTAAGGAACATATTTAAAAAAATTTAATCTCATTAAATTGTTCATGTTTTTCTTGTGCCATCATTTAATAGACCTTGGATTTTGTAGCCACAAGAACAATTGGAATTTCCATAAAATGTCTCACTCATAATCCAAACATACAATCCTTGATTCCTTTCAATTCATAAAGGTGACTCTTTACATTGTTATTCATTACTCCTTGTTCCTTTATGCTATGTACAAATATTACATATACATTTTACCATGTTCTGTTTTATTTCATGGTGTCTACATATTTTTACAAATGAACAAATCGATTTAGTTCTATTTTTACTTGGATAAGCAACTAATTATTTATGTGTTTATTGCAACACCAAATATGACTATATCTTAAACCTATAGCTTATCCCCTTCAAAGTATTAACTTCATTCATTGAAGAGATTATTAACCAAATACAAGAAGGCCATTCCACAGTCTATATCATGGTAGAACTTGAACTATATGGTAAGCTTTCATCTATACCATTGATTAAATCCCTACGGTTCTCTTAGTTTTTATTCTATGATTGGGGTTTTATACCCAATTTGAATAGTAATTATTAGCTAACAACAGTTGGGTTCAAGGTTTATTATATACAGTTTTATGGTGAACGTGTTTGTAGAGTACACAAATTTAGTTCAACCAATATCATGAGTTTCATGGTCCACTCCTTGCAAAATCTTCCTGATAGTAGCGACAAATTCAAAAACAATTGTAATATGTATACCTTCAATTACCTTCTTTTGAGTTATTTCTATTGTTTTTTATTGTTTTTTGTAAGTAAATTGGGGGTACTTTCATGATGTGTATACTTCCCATTTAGTTAACAATTTTTATTTGGATAATTAAAGTCATTTGGGAACATCAACTATGTAAAAGAAATGCAAGGAACAACCCAGGTTTTAAATTATTTGCACTATTTTTAGCTCACCACCAAAATAAAAAAATATATAAAACCACTGGTGACCAATTTATCTTTCCCCTTTGTTACAATTTAGAGTTTGGAAGGTGTAAAATTGCAAAAAAAAACCCTCTTATTTTCGAAGCTTAAGGGGTATACTCAGTCTGCGTTTTATAGGTTTGAAATTTTGTATGCTTTTCAGGATCATTGAACTTTTCACAAGTTTGATGTATGCTATTAATTCACTATTTTGATGGTGGATCGTGACTTTTCTTATAGGGATTTTGTTCCCATTTGCAAAGCCATGGTGAATACTGCGGTCAAACTTCCTCCTAAAGGTGGATTCAACTTTGATTTGTCTAGGAGAAATGAAATGATCACGATTAAAGGTGTTCATCTTCCTTTATTCCACAAGACATGAACAACCATTGTAGGCCTCATTTTCTAGGTCAGTTCCACTATTACTGCTTAAAAACGTATCTTCATTTGCTTATGTTGTGTGTTCCCTTTTTATCTTCGGTTTCTAATGTTCTCTTGCAATTTATTGAACAATTATATTAGAATTAGAATACATTTAAGAATGATAAATGAGCATTCATAAAGTCTTTCCATATGGTTTCTTATCATTTTTCAATCAAAATGCCTGCTTAGAGTGGCTCGATTAAGCACATAAATCAACAATTGAGTCAGTTCTTCACCTTTTTACACAAGTCACTTATTTTCCTCCATGCACAATTTAGGGAAAAATTAGGTCATTTTCATTAGAAAATCTAAAAAACTCTCTACTGTTTTCGTCATAAATCCTTCGAGTTCTAGCTACAATGGTTTTCTGATTTTCTTTCCAGAAGACGCATTAACTTCCAAACAATGAGGAAACAAGTAGCAAGAAAATTTAATGTGACTGATTTTGTCCAAAACAATTAAAAATGTATTCATATCTCATTTATTTCAATGAACAGGTTGTTCACTAATATTGAAAATCTATCAATTTAAAATAATTAAGTGTAAAAAAACCAAAATTCAAAAGCAAGTTTCAGTTATATGAACTTTAGTTGTAATTTCTCTAGCTGATCATGAACCTGAATTGTAATTTCTCTAGCTGATCATGAACCTGAATTGTAATTTCTCTAGTTGATATTGAACTGCTTTTTCCAAGTATGTTATATATCTTTTTCTCCCAACTTTTTAATAAATCACAAATGTATATTTTTTGGAGAAAAAATAAACATAAAAGAAATATGCTTATCAATTGAAAATTGTCTTTTCACAAAAACTTTTACAAAAAACCGTATAATTATTTTGAAAATGGACCACTTAAATCCCATCACTCATTAAGGATATATTAATGAAGAATGAACCCAATAAATAGAAATAAATTGCGATGTTACTGTCAAATTCATTGTGCCATCCCATACATGGATCCTAACTTCTTTCTCAACCACTAAGAATTTTCCTTTCTAGTTGCTTTCATCCAGCGAACTACTTCTAAACATGGCAATACCATAGTCATATCGTCTTTGCTGCTTTGATGACAAAACAATGTTGATGGCCACATCCTTCACAGATACTTTAAAAAGTTGAAAGTGGTAAATGAGCATTCATGAAATATTACAAACATTGGAAAACTGGCAGATAGGGATTTTTTATTGGAAAATATAAATTTAAAGATCCGAAGATACTGATAATATGGGGTTTTTACCAAATGCTCATTGGATCATGGGATCTCTTGAACCTAATAGTTCAAAAATTGAAGTTCTCTAAAGTCAAGGTCCAGGGATCAAAAGATTTAGTTGGGTTGTTTCTTGGTTTCCAAAGACTAAAAGTTGTATATAATCCCACCAAAGGGAGGCTTCCCACCACTTGGTGCTCATGGGGTGTGTTGAGCTGCAAATAAATTTTTTTATATTTCTTGATGAGGTTTTGGCCCCTCTCATTTGGTTCTTGTAACAAACCTAAACTTAGTTACCAATAAAAATTAGGCCTATGTTGATTAAAATATTTGCTAAACTATATTACATTAAATTGTGTTGTTTGCTTTAGTGAAATCATCGCTTCTCACTTCTTCTGTTAACCTGATTCCCACTTTGGAGAATGATATCGCTTTCTCAAATCCCAACAAGCAGCTTGTGTATTATTACCTAGATGCTGATGACAAAACTATAAACATTTGCCATATGAAAGTCTATATTTTGACAATGTTGCAGAGCTTCAACATTTCAAGTTGATATAGCTGATTGTGTAACATGTATGGGATGATGTTACTGGTTCAAGGTTGTATACTTTTGAAGGTCATGCAACACATGTCTACTCTGTATGCCCCTCTTACAAAGAAACCATTTAGGTATAATGATTCCCCATGCTAAATTTTTGGTTTACTCTAAATTCATGTATCACTTTATTTTCTCGACAAATGTAGATGCAAACATAAAGGCTTGGTTATATTATTTGATAGGTTCAAGGGTTGGTTACGATGTTCATAGTCATTGGTGCACTACATTGGCTTATATTCATTTGTTCTCTAGTTTCAGTTGTTTCTTTGCACCATGCATTGCCTCTTCTCAGTTATTTCCAAATGATTTTCAGCTTTAGGTAATGCTTTAAGTTTTTTTCATTACTTCTGTCAATATATTTTTGAGTAGAAAAGTGAATTGGATTTTCATTTTCCAGGTTGTATCATGATCATACGTTCGACATATTTATGCATAGGTTAGCCCATCATACCTTCAAAGTATTAGTCCATCTTCCATTTGTGGCAGAGTTCAAGATTTGAACCAACATTTATCCTCTACATTGTTCCATGACAAAGAAAACATGCAGGTGTTGTTGGAATTGTTTTTCATGCACAACAAAAGAATTGCTTTTCCTATCTTCCATTGAGCTTGCAAAAAACGTTAACATTGACATCAATAAGCATTTGCATACTTCTTATGCGTTATCAGTTTCAACTTGCATTTGAAATGTATTTTGTCAAAATTGTTTTATTTGATTATTATGTGTTTTTTTTGCAGCTTCTCCAATCGACTAGAACTATATACACCTCAAATGCAACATTTTTTCGCAACAGAAGATTCAAAGAAAACTTAGGAATTGTAAAAGGGAAATGATTGTTTCCCTTTCACAAGACAATGATAGAACATTAATGTATCTAAACTCTTAATGCTAGCTTGAAATTCTTCCAAAATCAATTCTAATATCTATGTTATGAAAAACAATTACACACACTCCTCTATATGCTATAATATCTTATTTTTGCTATATTGATTTGTTTTATGTTGACACTTTTAATATTCTCTATTTTTATAGTAATACCTTTTCTTATTTTGCAATGTATTATTTTTTGCATGAAATATATTTTTCTTAATATTAATATAAAACAAATTTTTATTAGCTTAACCTTACTTTCCACTTTCCATATGTTTATCCTGAGCTCCTTTGCACCTCCTCATGCAAATGCTACTTGTCACCATTTTCACTATTACTATATATACACAAAATTTTCAATATCCTTTGGGTAACAATTTTTTTCATTGTTTTTTTTGCTTATATCTTTCATTTAAAAACAAATAAAATTTAAATTAATAAACATAATTTTACATTAAGAAGGTTTGCAAATAGAGAGAAATGATATTCTTTAAAATTTTATAAAGAAGGATGGTTAAATAGTCATATACTTTAAAGTTCATCAATTCACACAAAGAGCATGAACAATTTTTTCTTTTTCTTTTTGCATGAATGTTTTAACCATGGTTGGAAGAGCTAATTCTTTTCCCCTGATTATTGGTATTAGTGTATGAGTGACACCAACCTTCTCCACCATAACCAAACCAACAACCACATAAGACATTCGGTCAGTCCCAACGGTTAAGAATATTCGCGGCCACGTAGCTCTTTGAACCATTTGTTAATTCCCTATTAAACCCCACAGCCCCCTTCTGTTTTCAGCAATCCTATGTTACAGTTTTCTAGTCATACTGAACGCCGCGAAAACGCCATGGCGACGATGGCCTTAACGGAACGGAGCCTGTCCTTAATCACAGCATTGGTCATAGCTGCAACCATGGCTTCCATCGTCGAAGCGCAGGCCCCTGCTCCGCCCCAACTCACAGCGACAACCACGCGCACGCATGTAACCTGCAGAGACACCTTCGTCGCTCTGTTACCGTGTGCAAACTACATCATGGGAAGCAACGGCACCGCTACCCCGGCTTGCTGCAACGCCTTCGCGGCCGTCGTATTCAACAACGCAGAGACTTGCCTTTGCCAGTTCTTGGGTACTCAGAATCCGCTGGGATTTCTCGTCAACCAAACACAGGTTCTCGCGCTTCCCAAGGCGTGTAATGTTGCCATTCCGTTTCTTCCAATCCATTGCTCAGGTATCTGCAAAAACCAATCTGAATATTTTAAATCGAGCTCTAATTAAATCAATTCCCAAGCTTTAATTTAATTTATGTATGTTTGCAGCGATCCGTGTCCCTCTCATGCCCAACGAGCCTGTTACTCCCACGTCTCCAGGCATGCATTCCGTTGCTTTCTGCTTTAAATTGCTCTCATAATTGCTGTAGTATTCATTTTTATTTTGTGTGATGTTTCAGGTTCGAGTCACGTGCCCATAGCTTCTGCTCCTACACCCATTTCTTCTCCCCGGCCGTCCACCACAGCGGCGCCTCTAATTTCATTGCCGGAGCCTCCAATTACAATGCCAGATCTACCTCCACTGGGTTCTCCCAGGCCGTCCACAACGGTGGCGCCTGTAATTTCATCGCCGGAGCCTCAAATTACAATGCCAGATCCACCTCCAGTATCTTCTCCCGTGCCGTGCACAACGGTGGCGCCTCTAGTTTCATTGCCGGAGCCTCCAATTACAATGCCAGATCTACCTCCAGTGGGTTCTCCCAGGCCGTCCACGACGGCGGCGCCTCTAATTTCATCGCCGGAGCCTCCAATTACAACGCCAGCTCCACCTCCATTGGGTTCTCCTGCGGGTATACTGTTCAATGGTGATAATTTTATCCGTAGCAGCTCCAATGTGGGGAGTAGTCAGCCGATCTCTAACAGCGGAGCTTCCGTTTCTACAATTTTTAGGCAGCCGACTGTCAGGCTCACCGTGGGAGTAATTTTAGCGAGCTTTTTAATCTGATCATCGCTCGTTATTTCGTGTTAAGAGAGTTAGTATGGCTGCAAATTTAGTTTAGTTGGGTTTTAGAACGTAATATTAATAACCGAGTCCTCCGCTGACTGTCATGAAATCGGACTCCTTGTATTGACTTTCCAATGAACTAAATAGGGAAGTATCGCATACACAGATCATTTTGTTTCGAAATTGTTGTTTATAATATTTATAATTGGTATGCTATGTTTCCTCTTAATTATTATTTCGGAATTTTTTAATTATCAGTTTTGAAGTGAGGCTTTAAATTTCTTTATTCGCTTAGAACTTAGCATCTTGAGATGTAAGGAACATGGTGGTTTTCAAAGATAAGCTAGAGGTACCTCTATTTGTAATAGTAATAGTAGATTTAGAGGTATTTGTAAGAGTAGAAGTTTATCTTCTTACAACCCATTATTTGGTTATTTCACGTGGTTTGCTGGCTCAATAAACATTATTTAATGTGTGTTATATATATATGGACTAAGAGGTGAGAGCTAGAGGGAAGGTGATTTTTTTTATTTTTTTATTAAAATTTTATTTTGATTTATTTCTGTATTTTAAATGTTAATTGTTTGAATTTTTATTAAATAAATTAAATATTTAAAAAAAATTATAAACCAATTTCATAAGAATTAAATTAAATTATAATCTATAATTGAAAATGATTAGAGTTTTGATAATATTTATAGACTGTAAGTAAATAATTACAATGACTAAATTATATATTGTTATATTGTTATATATACAATTTCATAAGAAATGACATCTAAGAAATAAAAAAATTGGAAATTATATATTGTTATATTGTTATATATACAATTTCATAAGAAATGACATCTAAGAAATAAAAAAATTGGAATTTTTTTGTTTTTTTAAAGTAAAGTTCAAAATCAATTTTTGTAAAATGTTACAATTTTGAAGTATAAAAATATTGAAAAAATTGAGAGATTAAAAATTGAATAAAAATTAAATAATGTAAATGTAAAGGAAATTGATGATGTAGAAGATTGTTTGTTTAAACCAGCATAGATC
>LPNX010929682.1:96834-229366 GCA_001517045.1 Pseudotsuga menziesii | reverse complement strand
GAGTGTCCTTGAGGTGTAAAGCGAATTGCAAAGCTGCTTCCCTGTTAAATCCGTCTAGTCGCTCGAAGAATTCAATCCAGCCAGCGGCTTGAAAGATGGGAAAAACCGCAGGATTGTTTCGGAGTTCCTACATGTTCAAAGGTTCATGACGAGCTGGAAGCCCCATAGTCCTGGTGACAGAGTTCTAGAGTCCGAGAGTGGAGGTTGCAGAGCGGGGGATGCACAGATCGCTGAGCGGAGATGTGAGTAGGGAGATGACAAATTTGGAAAGTGCAGTGCAGGGGGAGGTTCAAAATTTTTATGCCAAATTGGGGAAGGTGGCGGTTATGAGCTTTTACATCGCACGAGAGAATGGATTAATTAAGTCATAATGGTAATACGGATTAAGGCACGACTGATATTATTAAACCCAAATTAACACTTAATCATGTAGAAATCAAAGCCATACCTCATGCGACTATGCATCGAATGACCTGCGGGGAATGATGATCCGGGTGCTTGCTGACGCTGGAAGGCCGAGCTCGTGCGCAGGCATTAAGTTGATCATAATAATAGCAATAATTCCATAATGCCATCGCCAGTGAAAATGGAGAAAACATCGCGTCACCGGGGTCGGAATTATGCCAATTTGGCCGGCACGAGTGGAATAAGTCAGAGCCATAAATGATAGCGGAATCAATGTGCTTTGAGTAACACAGGAGAATAAAAGAACAGTCTGTAATGCGGAATTGAAGTTGCCCAGCATGATATCGCAGCCAATTAAAAGATGTTACAGCCGTTAAGGAAGATCACGGTGTCGAGAAAAAAAATTGGCGGTACAGGGAGAAATCACGGCTGCCAGAACAAGCTCTATGGCGCTTGGAAGATATGTCGCAGCCGCGGGAAAGCGTGGGTTAGCCGCCAGGAGTGTATGTTCAGCCGCCGGGAAAAAGGATTTTCTGGCCTTTGGAAAAAAGTTGCGGCCGTGGGAAAGTATGTTCAGCTGCCGGGAGTGTATGTTCAGCCGCCGAGAAAAAGGATTTTCTGGCCTTTTAAAAAAGTTGCGGCTGTGGGAAAGTATGTTCAGCTGCCGGGAGTGTATGTTCAGCCGCCGGGAAAAAGGATTTTCTAGCCTTTGGAAAAAAAGTTGCGGCTGTGGGAAAGTGTGTTCGGCTGCCGGGAATGTATGTTCAGCTGCCGGGAAAGAGGATTTTCTGGCCTTTGGAAAAAAATTGCGGCTGTGGGAAAGTGTGTTCGGCTGCCGAGAATGTATGTTCAGCCGTCGGGAAAAAGGATTTTCTGGCCTTTGGAAAAAAATTGCGGCTGTGGGAAAGTGTGTTCGGCTGCCGAGAATGTATGTTCAGCCGTCGGGAAAAAGGATTTTCTGGCCTTTGGAAAAAAATTGCGGCTGTGGGAAAGTGTGTTCGGCTGCCGGGAATGTTTATTTTGAGAAAAGGAAAATGCAACACTAGGAAACGTTTCTCGTTCAGCGGGCCCATTCTGGTCGTTCGCCTGGTACTTCCCTACAATTTTATTTCTTTGAAAAAAAAAAAAAAAGATCAAATGCGAAAAGAAAAAAAATCAAGAGTTATACGCTTACAGTAAAAACTTATTTATGTACAGCGATTCAATAGTGCGATTTACAATTCAAGGGTTGGCAGAGGCAGAGAGAAGTTGTTGCCCTGGTAACAGCTGATACTCTGGGTCGGCAGCAATCTGCGAAATGAATGCGTCTTTCGAGATAGGCTTACGATACAGTCTTAGTCTGTGGCCATTAGCAAGTAATGGTATACGATTGTCATCAATGGTCACCAGACGGACAGTGCCATTGTCAAAAACCCTGTCAACTAAGTATGGACCTAGCCACCGTGTACGCAGTTTCCCTTTAAAATCTCTTTTGAATCTGGAGTCATAAAGTAACGCCCAGTCTCCTTCATTGAAGACCTTCTTTTTAATAAACCGGTAGTGCCAATTAGATCTCTGTTGTTGAAGCAACAAAGTCTGGTCTACTGCCGCTAACCGCTTCTCGTCCAGTTCATTTAATTGATTCAGCCTTTGCTTCTGAGCTTCTGTTACATCCAGGTTCATTTCGGTGGCTGTCTTCAGGGTTTTAATCTCGAACTCAATTGGAAAGACATCACTCTTTCCATACACCAGATCATATGGGGAGAACCCTGTAGTGTCACGCCAAGTCGTGCGATATGCCCATAGTGCTTCTGGAAGCCTATCAGCCCAATCCTTTCGATGACTATTAACTGTTTTAGTAAGGATATTTTCAATAACCTTATTGGTGCTTTCCACCTGACCATTGGCCTGGGGGTGGTAAGGTGAAGACACCCTGTGCTGCACATGATACTTCCGGAGCAAGGATTCAAATTGGTGTGACACAAACTGCGGCCCTCCATCAGTGACTACTTCTTTTGGCACCCCAAAACGGGTAAAGATCTCACTGTACAGAAAATCAATTACTGCCTGATCATTAGCTTTAGCCAAAGCTACAGCCTCTACCCACTTGGTCATGTAATCAGTACAAACCAGAATATAGATCTTCTGTTTGGAGGGAGGATTGATAGGGCCAACAAAATCTAGTGCCCATCTATCAAATGGTTCAACTACAAGTTGGGGCTGTAGGGGCATCTGATCTGTTCGATTGGGTTGGCCCATCCTTTGGCAACTGTCACAGGACCGGACATACTTGTTGGCATCCCTGAACAGAGTCGGCCAGTAATAGCCCATCCACAGTGATTTATGCCCTGTTCTTTTATCTGCAAAGTGCCCTCCACAAGGCCCCTCATGACAGGCTTTTAATATAGGAAAGATCTCATCTTCTCTTACACATCTCCTGATCTCAAGATCAGGCCCTGTGTAGAAGAGATGGCCATTTAACCAACAAAACCTGGCACTGCGCTGAATAATTTTTCTTTTTTCTTGTTTTGTCATATATGGCGGGAGCTTCCCTGCAACCAAATAGTTAGCAACATCTGCATACCATGGAGAATGAGCTGAAAGTGCAAATAGATGCTCGTCTGGGAAAGAATCCTCAACAGGCAAACTGTCATCACTGTTCGTAAGACGGGATAAAAAGTCAGCAACAACATTTTCCTTCCCAGGTTTATCTATAATAGTGATATCAAATTCTTGTAACAACAAAAGCCATCTAGTCACTCTGGCATTGGTAACTGGTTTATTCATTAAGTATTTGATGGCAGAGTGGTCAATGTGCACAAATGTAGGATACCCGGTGATATAATGTCGAAATTTATTGATGGAGTAAACGATAGCTAGGAATTATTTTTCAGTAACAGTGTAGTTAAGCTCAGCAGGGGCTAGATTTTTACTAATATAATAAATGGCATAAGGTTTTTGGCCCTCCTGCTGTCCTAATACTGCCCCAATGGCAGTGTCAGAGGCATCTGAGGAAATATGGAAGGGCAGGGTCCAATTAGGGCCCCGCAAGATGGGAGCTGTAGACAGCTTTGCTTTAAATTCATCGAATGCTGTCTGGCATGCTGCATTCCACACAAACTGTGCATCCTTCATTAGCAAAGAGAACAAAGGAGAAGCCAGTTTGGAGAAGTTTTCTATGAATCTTCGATAATATCCAGCATGTCCCAGAAAGATTCTCACCTCTTTCTGAGTTGAAGGGGTAGGTATATTCTGTATTACTTTGATTTTTGCAGGGTCTACGTGTATGCCATTGGCAGAGATAAAATGCCCCAATACCACCCCCTCACTCATCATCATATGGCACTTCTCGGTGCTCAATGAAAGCTAAGTCTGTTCACAGTGAGTTAAAACCTTCTTTAAATTTTCTAGTGCCTCATCGAAATCCCTGCCATAGGGAGTGAAATCATCCATGAATATTTCCATGCTATCATTGACTAATTCAGAGAATATGCCAATCACAGCTCTTTGGAACGTTGCTGGTGCATTGCACAATCCAAATGGAAGTACTCTGTAAGCAAACGTTCCCCAGGGACAGGTGAAGGTGGTTTTATCCTGATCCTCAGGAGCAATTTGGATTTGGTTGTACCCACTGAAGCCGTCTAGGAAGGAGAAGAACTTCTTCCCTGACAGGGTATCAAGTACCTGGTCGATAAAGGGTAAAGGGAAATGATCCTTTTGAGTTGCTTTGTTCAGTTCCCTGTAATCAACACAGACCCTCCATTTCCCATTTTTCTTGGGTACAATCACGAGTGGGGAGACCCACTCACTATCTGAAATAGGGTATATAAACCCTGCTTCCAAAAGTTTCTGGATTTCCTATTGGGGTTAATGCGTCGTTGGGGTTGACACACAGGCCGAGAGTCACTTTTGATATAAATGTGATGAGTGCACAGATTAGAGGGGATACCCCTCATATCTGTATACTCCCAGGCAAACGCCCCCTTGTGTTCTTTCAAGAGGCTAATCAGGCGTTTTTGTTTCTCTAAGGAGAGACTAGGATTGATATTCAAAGTCCTTCCAAGTTCTACCTCAATAGGAATGCTTTCTGAATTTTTCACAATCGGGATTATGTTTGTGGCACCAACCAAGGCTTCTTCCGTAAGGTTCTCTTGCTCTTCCTTGCCCAGGGTAGTGTTAAGAATTTGATAGACCTCTCTATTCACTGAAGTGGGTTCACTAATGAAATTGCTAATGGTATCATCTTCTGTCTCATTTTTAAAGGTTAAGGCCTTCCCTATAGTTAATAATGGCTAGACATCCTCCTCCTCCTCCTGCTCTATCCAAAGGGATGTTTCAGCCTCTAGACTTGGCCGAGCCGGAGGATACAGGGTGAGATTTTTAGTATCCATACCATCAGATATAGTCATGGACCCCGATTGACAGCTGATGCAAGCATCAGCTGTGGCCAACCACGGTCTCCCCAGGATCAATGGGTGTCCCCCCAGCTGTGATTTTGGTTGTAACACCAAAAAGTCAGCTGGGTACTCCCATGAATCTACTGATATCACAAGGTCGTCCAAAATCCCTTCGGGTCTGATGGTGGATCGGTTTGCCAATTCCAAAATAGTAGGGGTCGGTCTAAACTTAGTAAGTCCAAGCTTCTTCACAGTTTCCATAGTTATAACGTTGATTGCTGCTCCCAGATCCACTAGGACGTTGGGTATCTATGTCTGTCCTATCTGTACAGTAACGGTAGGATTACCAGGGTCATCGTATTTAGTCACAGGAGCTTTTCCTGTTATCAAGGCCGATAAGTTTCCTATGACATGAACCGTGGGAGGATCCCTGAGTTTCCTTTGTGTTCTTCTTGTACATAGCTCCCGAACTGTTCTAGCATAAATGGGCACATCTTGGAGAGCTTGAAGGAGGGGAATTTTAACATAAAGGTTCCTTAACTCTCCGAGGAGGTTAAACTGAGGTTGCCCCCCCATTTTTGGTAGCAGTAGTCTCTCGGGGTATGGTGGCTGCTTTATCAGATGGGAAGGCTGTATCTCGTCAGGTTTGTCGTTGGATGGTTCAGCCGTCCCTTTATCATTGGATGGTTCAGCCATTCCTTCTAAGGGATGCCCAACATCCTCAATGATGGGAATTGAGTCAAATGGATGCTGTAAGCTCTCCTCTTCTCTATGCTTAGGGGATGAAACATCCTCTGTAATTACATGTTCTACAATTTTCCCAGATCGTAAATGGATTTCATTACAGGGTACTGGGGAAAGAGAGTAGGCTGGCATGTTAACAGTCTCCAATTGGTGGACTGCTTTATTGTTTGGGTTAGGATTAGGTTGGGCAGGCAGCTGGGGTCGTATTGGTATATTAGGGACAGAATTGTTTTGCAGCTGCAGCTGTGACTGTGGAGGTAAGTATTGAGGATATGGAGGAATTTGAGGGAATTGGGGAAATTGAGGAGAATATGGTGCTTGTTGAGGTAGAGATGGTTGAGGAAACTGGTTCCTAGGATGAAAATTCCTCCATCCAGGAGTCCACGACGTAGGTTGGGGTGGTGGCTGTGTCCAGGGATTCCATGAATTATAGTTTTGTGTTGCAGGTTGAGAGGGGTTCCACTGTGTATAATTTGAAGGGAATTGTGTATTCACATTTTGCATATTATTCCAATTCCCCATATTATTCAAAAATGGAAGAGAGTTTGGAGACATACCTTGATTTCGAGGCTGCCACGGTTTCTTCTGTGCGATAAAGTAGGCTGCTTCCACATCCGGGTTTGATGCATGCAGAACAGCCTTGACTTGAGGAAGTGAAGGGCATTCCTTCATGTCATGGTTCAGCTCACACAGCTGACATACGTTCACTTTGTCAAGCGGGCATTCTCTCAATGGATGATTCTTTCTACATCGGGGGCAGAACACACCTAATGTGAGATCCTCTACTGCTTGTTTTTGTTTCACCTTCAGGACATCAATTTCCAAAGAGATGGAGCTCATCATTTCTGTTTTGAAATTTTCAAGTAGATTACCTATCTCTGCATGGGTAGCGCCTCCATTGGATGACTTCTAAGTTCGGTCGAAGACGTCACGTTCCAGCTTTTCTCGTTTATCCCGCTTATTATTCCTGGAAGACCCTCTGGAGTATCTTTTGCACAGCTCCACAATTTTGTCGAAAGGTTCTTTGGAGATGTCTCCCTTACCAAGCAGGTTTAACATGTCTAGACAATCATCCCTGATTCCCTGAAGCAAGATTATCTTGAGTACATCCAGTCCCATGTTCGTCTGCCCAGCTCTCTGCACATTGTACAGCAGTCTTTCCATGAAATCTTCCAAACTATCGTCCTCCTTCTGCACCATTTTAAATAGCTCCTCTCTCTTATCCTTGGTGTTACAATATTCCTGATATTTCTCCAGGAATACCTGTTTCATTGCATCCCAATTAGTAACGGTCCCTCCCCCAAGGCTCATGAACCAGTGTAATGCATTGTCCTTCAGGGTAGCAGGAAAAAGTTTTAGTTTTTGGGTGTCGGTGATATAATCGTAGCTGCGAAAAAGAATATCGAATTCAAAAAGGAATTTGTCTGGGTCTTCCACCGCCTTTCCATGGAAACGAGGTAACACCGATGGTGAGATATTCTTCATAGGAGCTGCCCCATCTAGTTGTTGAATCGGAAATTGCAATGTAGCCACTGTTCCCTCTAGCAGGGAGCGATTCTCATGATGATAGTTTTCTCCCATCACTTCTTCCTCGTCGGCCCCGTGTCTGTTACTCATCTCTTCTTCTGTTTTCTCCTCTTCGTCTCCTCCTGTGTTCTTCTCTTCGTCCTTCTCTTGTTCCTTGTTCTTTTCTTCATTTTTCCACCGTCCCAGGAGCTTCTGGTGGTACTGATCCCACTCTTCCTTAGTTACACTCCTCCCGTTAATGTGATAATTCGGACCCCTACCAACAGGTCCCATTGTAACATATGTATCTTTGTCTACAGGGATGGCTGAGGACGTCGCAGCTGCTCGTGTATTCTCCACCGTGGATCCCGACGCTAGCGCCCCACGATCAGCAGGGTTTCTTCTATTAGGAGTTTCTTGAAGACGAGCTCCAGTGGATGAATCAGTTCTGTCAACAAGGTCGTCAATGAACGTCCTTCTGCCCAATGGTACTCCTCGACCTCGACCCAAGCCACCTGCACTGTTAGTATCTTGTGGGGTTTTGGGAGTTGGGAATTGATCGCATTTTACCCTTCTAGTATTCATACAACCCAAATCATTTCATCAGAAAGAATAAAAAGAGACTGATTAGAAATAATTACCAAATACAACTAATGATAGTGTTTAATTTTTACCCTTCCCCGGCAACAGCGCCAAAATGTCGAGCACCCTAAATGAAGATAAGTTATTATCAACACACAGAGCTTACGAAATTCATTGTCAACCCGAGGAAGTCTTTTGTTTCAAAGGGTAAGTGCACAATATATGCTTAAACACCAAATCATTGTAGTTAATCCTGCTCTTAAACAACTATGTTCATCCCTCAAACTCTGTGTGATCCCATCAATCTTCTAACTCTACAAATTCAACCTTTTCCTTCTATGCATCAACAAGAAATGAAATCAGATTCAATAACAATTACTGATAGAAAGGAAATCCTATTCATAACCCAAAATAAATGAATTGCCTAATTGATCTAATCACACTTAGAATCCATAATCATAAATTGTAATCTAGAAATTCGATTGCAATAGATCAAGCTTGACTATTCTAAGAATTGAATTGCAGAGACAAAGATCAACAATTATAACAATCAAGAATTACAAAGGGTTCGTGGGATGTCAATCGGAAACCATGAGATGAACAGAGCTGTGTACAGCTATTGAATAAATTGCATAAAGACTATCTACTCAGTCGACTGTTACGCTGTTACAGTTATCGATCTTAGGAAAATGCAATACTGTAAATCACCCATACTACTGCTGCGCACACAGAAAATATGATTAACGAAACATGACACAACCATGAATTAAAAGATCCTACCTTAACTCAGCAATCTCTGTGGAAGGCGGGCCCAGCCTTCACACAGAGACGCTGGATGAACAATGTATAGCTCCCTTAAACCAGCAATAGCTCTTTGTATTAAAAAGGAAGAATTATTACAGATTTCTCCCACTGTCAATACACCAAATGAATTAACTATTTTCCAACCCCTTGGGTCGAGACAGCTTTCTGCATTTATACATACAAGCGATAACGTCCAATCCTATTTCAAAGGGCAGCCATGAAGATCTCTGATCTTCAGGCGCCCTGAATAACACCGGTTGTTACAAGACGTGGCATGATACAATTATAGAAAATGCGAGAAGGTTGTTGACTGGCCCAGAAGTGGCGATCTTCTCAGATCGCCATAATATTCGAGCAGCTACGCCGAAGATCCCTCGATCATAGCTCATTCTGTTACTGCTACTCTGACCGGCTCTTGTCTGGAATGTCACGTGCCTCAATAGATGATAGACAAATTGAGGATCCCTTTTTATGTCACGACCATCCTTTGTCCCTATACTTGTTCAGCTCCATCCCCCTGCATTCTGCTCATCTCACATTATCTTCATAGATCACACATATTAGCACAATTTCGAGAGATAAATAACCTTAATTGTCTACAAGAATAAGCATTAATAAGGTAAAACAATAATCAGTCTTACCTTGACAATTTAGGGAATAGAGTGAAGAAAGTCAATCTGATTGGCGTGCTAAGCAGTGTAAAACAAGGGAAGAAAGGTGATTAAAGGTGGTTAAAAAGGGCCAATTTTGGACTCAACAGAGGCCATGTTTCTGGAGGCACCTGAATCTATGATGAAGGAAGAAGAGATTGAAGAACCATCAACCAAAGCATGGCACCTTTGTTTGTTGTCTGAGCCTGAACCAACATCTTTCTTCCTTGTGCCTTCTGGTAGTGGGATGTTGCTCTTCTCAAGCAGTCGCGCCATCATGTCAATGGTTTTCTTCATGTAAGAACTCTATGGATTCCACCCCTTGTGACAATAAGTGGATTTTTTCTTCTCTTTCTTCTTCTTGTCCTTGTCCTTGCTAGGATTCGAAACCCCATCTGAAGTTTTGGGCTTCTCCTGCTTCTTCTTCTCTTGATGCTTCTAATCTATGGATTTCTTCTTGCCTTTGGATGGATTTGAAACTCCTGCAACAAGGGATTGATCCTTAATGGATTTGATGGTACCCATTTGCACCATCTTGTCTTGCTCTTTATTCAATGACTCCATGAAGTTTGCTAGTGATGGAATCCTCCAATTTCGAGATGTGAGCTTGCTAGAGTGGAATGTTGACACAAACATTGAATACCATGGGCCTAGCTTCGAAAGTATGGACAAGACAAATTGTTCCTATTTATTTTCTATGCCACACTATTTCATCTGAAGCACCAATGATTTGAACTTTATGAAGAATTCTTGGATCATCTCAAAGTGAGTTGGGATCAGTGAGATCAACTCATTTTTGAGCCGGTGGTCTCTCATCTCATCAGTATTCCCAAACAATGACTCAATCTTGAGCCATACTTAGTTGGGTGTTGTTATTATGTCTACATGGAAGAGTACGTCTTTCAAAATGTTGAAACAAATCATCCCAAATGCCTCATTAAGTCTGTTGAAGTACTTCGATTTCTCCACAACAGGGTTGGGTTCGATCTAAGACCCCATGGTGACTCTGAAAAAGATTTTCGACCTCATATGGATCACCATTTTGGAATTCCATTTGAAATAGTTGAACGAAGTAATGAGTCTGCTTCATTTTTGCTTGTGCACTGAGTGACATAAACATTGATTGTACCTGCAATGCAAACACTCGAATTTTTCTGGAAAATGCCCTAAACAACAACTCAAATGCTCCAGATTTTATTTTCATCTTTGAATAGCTCTAATACCATGTGAGAATTGATTCACATTAGGATTTAATAGCCAAGGGGATTCTCACAATTCGATATTACACACAATTATGCACAAAAACAATAGAAAGAGTGAAGTTAACACACAAAAAATTAGTCAATAAAAGAGTTTATTATGGTTGTCCAACCTATAAATATGTTTGGATCATGCTTATATTACATTAGGGAGAAATTTGTAGCCCTTGGAGGCAATATTGATGCATACATGTGTCAGGCTAGGATTTGACCTCAAAACCCACCTAGGTGGAGTACTAATGAGCTCCCAAACCAGCCCAAACGGTCAGGAATTCCTATGTAGACATGGATGGAGCATGCTGAGACATAAATTAGGGCATGATAGACATATTGGGTGATGACATGGGTGAGTGGGAGTGTCTCTAGGAAACAATAAATTCCCAAGGAGAGCCAAAAACCACCAAATACATGCACTAGCGCCTATGGTCAATCGGTTTCCATGATTTAAGGGATGGGGATCACACCAAGGTATGATATTTCATTAATGATGGTGCATGGGAAATCATAATGATCACAGTTGAGCGCCTCAATGCAATTAAGAGTCCAAAACACCCAATAGACCAAGGTTGATCAACATAGCCTGGTTTTGGACCATATGACATATCATGAAGGCTAATGAAAATGTATCCTAGGTGTATGATCATGGTACTAAGTTGGATTAATGCTCTAACATAGAGTTACCCTAGGTTGAAGGTAGGGTAAGACCAGGAACAATAGGGCTCAAATTTTAACGATTTTAGAGCTAAATTGAATATTTAGTTTAGATTTGGGACATTATTTAAATGCTTAGGTTCTTTGACAATTTATTGTGGATAGAATTTCAAATTCAAGGTAAATTTTTCCAAAGGAATTAGATAGAGCCAAGTAGTGCAAATTCAGAAATGATGGAGGAAGGAAAGAAGAAGAAAAATTTAGAACCAGAGGAAGTGCCAACGGATAAATTTACCCAAGACGGATATGATTTGAATGTATTGAGACGAGTTTATCATAATTCAATAATTCTCTATCACCTAAATTTTACAGCAAATCATCTAATAAAAGCGCATACATAGAAAAACATTCCATACACAAAGCTAGTACAATGTGGATTAAAGATAATTTAAAAATCAAAAGAAATTTGAACTTATGAGATGATATTTCACATTTAACATAAGGAAGAATCAACAACTCTCAGATCATATCAAACATTACTATACTCACTACATTATTTCTCTCATGAATCCTTACAAATAGATGAACACATAGTAACAGATATATAAGTAACACTCTGTAATGCTCCATTTCATTAATCTCACATCAAAACTTTACATAAAAATGATATACACCGACTCAATAATAGAATAAAGAATAATTAAATCCTTAAATTTCCAGCCTTTTGCTCATATGTTGAGATTACAATATATAGCGCTCCGAGACACCTAAATTCAGTTTGTTAATGAAATAGACTCTTAACAAAAAGTAAAATAACCTTTTTACTATTTACTTTTACATCCAAATATTACATTTACTAATATTTAGTTCTTCTTACAGGTTCCTCCTTTCTTCTTTCCTCATGTCAGTGTTTGCTGACCTTTCATACTTGGTTGACCTGGAGGCATGGTGTAGCCAGGTGGTATGGAAAATGTTCCATGCATTGGAGTAACTCATCATAGTCTGGGTCTCCAGGTTTCATAGAGCCTCCAGGCAACATAAATGCCAGAGGAGTGGTTTGTCTTGATTGCTGGTGCATTGGTATTGTTTGAGCATGTTGTTGAGGTGTATGAGTAACTTGCTTATATGGAAGAGGATTCTACTGCTGTGAATATGGCCCAGGTGCACCTTGTCCAGTATATTGATGCTTAGCTGGTAAAGATAGTATGTGATATATTACTACTAGATTCCAGTCTTTACCTATTGGAAAGATGTTGGATTTCAAATTTTCTAGTGCCATCTCTGCCTCTGAATGTCTTGCATATGTGAGAGACCCCATCTATTTGAATATTGCCTTTAGTTTGGACAAAATGTGAAAGAGAGGCCTCAATATTTCAAATTCCTGGTTGCCACTGATGACCCCTTCCAACTCTTGTTCAAGCTCTTCATTTATTTTCTCTTTGAGCTTGTTCATGTATTCTTCTTTGGAATATAATTTTGTGTTTCCATCCCATAACAATGGTAGGCCTATCTTTGTAACTCCATAAAGCATTGCCTTAAAATATTTAATATCATTGACCAATATATTTGTACTATTCTACATCACTTTGTTCAATGTTTTCTTTATCAACATTTTCTTATCAATCCTTATCACTTGTGTCATTCTAGTTAGCTATAGATATTTAATTTGCTTATTGGCCAGACAGTTCAAGTAATGAATTATTTTACTAGATTGTGTAGGCTTATCTCCTAGCGTTGCATTAACTTGTTTTATTTCCTCCATGGATGATGTATAAATCATCATTTCAATAGTCATTATATTTATAAACTCCCATTGCTCATTGAATATTTGGTAAACTCTGTCCCAAATTTCCCATGTAATTATTCTAATGAGATCTTCTCCTTGAGATTCTATTTTTAATGATATAACTTGAATTTTTAAATCATTTCTTTCTTTCTTAAAGTTAGTTATATCATCCTCTTTTTTGCTCAAGTCATGTTTAAGCTAAAAAATTCTATTATTCTTCTGACTCATATCATCTTCAATCTCCTTTATTTTAGCTTGTACATCTTCTACTATCTTTGTTGGTTCAACAGTGTTTGGTCCTCATCCATGGAATTGACATAAAAAAATTTAGGTGGTGGTGGTTGTGTGGAAGCTTCTTGCATTTCTATCTCTGTATTTGATTGCATTTGAGTCTAATTTGCTTCTTTGTATGCTACGGTAAATGCTGATAGAGATTTATATTCTTTATCTCTTTGGACTTTAAGAGTAGATATTTGGACTATTAATTCAACTGTCTTCTTGTCCTTTTCCTCAATTTTAGGTTCGTGTTTTGCCACAGTAGCTAGTAACTGGTCTTTTTCTCTTTCCACTTGGTGTATTTCTGCAATTTGAATTGGGTGCATAATTGGGATATTCACTTGACTCTTTATATTTTCTATTTCATTGTCCTTATTGTCTATTACACTTTAACTTGAGAATCAACTCTAGGCTCGACACTTAAATTTACAATCCTCTCTTTAAGCTCCTTGATATTCACATGCTTAGCTCTGACTGTCCATTTTTTAGATTTTAAAAGACAACTCACTTTATTTAAAGACTCTCTAATCCTTTTCTTTGTTGTGGTGGATTTCACCAATTCTGCACATATCATCTCATTGCATTTCTTAAAGAAGTTCACCTTATCTAACTTGTTGAATAATGACCAGTCTATAACATGATTTGTGGCCCTGTAATATTTCAAGCTGGTAGGTTTTGGTACTATGGGATCTACTAGTGAGTATCTGAAGGTATCATTGCAACTGTGTACCTCCATTAAAAATATTTTACGTGTAGGAATTTCCTGCAGCTTATCTTCATTTACTTGTTGTACACTGGATTTCCGTACTTCCCTAAATATTGACTATAGGTCTGTTTGCATTTAAATAGGTCTAGTTGGATTTGTTGCTTTTGATTTGAAAGGTAAAGTGAACTCCAAGGATGGATAAGGCATAATTCTGGTTGGTGTTTTACCCAACATAACTATTATGTTTTCTATTTCACCAATTTCCTTGGATACTTCAACTTGAATTTCTCGTAGGGCTAGTGTTTTAGCCTTTTCTACATGATCAATTCTTTTCCTTTTCGATTGAGGAGATGGACCTTCCTCATCTAT
Organism: Pseudotsuga menziesii; assembly: GCA_001517045.1. NCBI lineage: Eukaryota > Viridiplantae > Streptophyta > Pinopsida > Pinales > Pinaceae > Pseudotsuga > Pseudotsuga menziesii. The sequence goes on along the minus strand of LPNX010929682.1, from coordinate 215,252 downwards.
TTCCATCTGAACAATATCTATTTTTTATACCTCAATATGTCCAAGATCGGTTGTGTTTGGATATTATAAACCCACTCCATACTTAGGATAACAATATTTAATCATTTTTTATTAATTTCCTATCCACTAGCTTAGATATTTTGCATCCACTTGCACCACTTGGTCAACACTTGCAATATATACCCTGGGATAACCTTTATCTTGATTCTGGTTAGATTCTAACCTTTATCATATTTAGTAATCACGCCTTCCTATAGGTTCTTTCTTTATCCTGCTTTATTCCATCTTTTCAGTGGATAAGGTAAAGCTAGTCAGCTAGGAAGATGCTATATTTTGTTGCCAACCCATCCTCCGAGATTTTATCTCCAAATTTCAGGTTTATCATGTTTTTCCACCACTCATGAAAAATCGCTCATGCTTTAGCTAATTCCCAAGGTCCTTGACAGAGTTGGAAAGTGCTTTAGTCACCTATGGGGGTTTATCATATTTAGCAAGCCTGATTTATGAGCTAGGATGATTTGTCTTCTAGCAACTCAATTTTCCTTTATAAGGATGTATTACTATTGTAATAATCAATCACTTATTCATTATTCACTTCTTCATGTGATTTAGTCTCTTTATTATTCTCTCTATTTTCCTTGTGCATGCTTGTGAGAATGATCTTATAGCTAGATCTACATCTTGTTACTGAGAGAAACTTCCTATGGCTTGGGGGTGCCACAATAGACAATATGACACCAGAAATCAATCTTTCCCAATATGCAATAACAGTAACCAAATATAACACTAAGGGATATCGAATCGTACCTTATTCCAGACGGTTGAAGTAGATCCCCGTTGAGCTTTTTCAATGTAATTGCAATTATAATTTGCTCTCAACAACAACAAACAAAGAAAGCATGATATATATAAATGTGTTAGAGATATTCTAGCATATATAATCAACCATGTATAATCAATTAAATACATCCATGGATTCAATATTCATATTTAAAATGCAAATGAATTGGACAGGAAAAGTTATTTCTATTAATAAATCAGAGATACAATAGTGACAAACTCTGTCAGCACTTCTGCGAACCGCAGAAACTGAGCCCTCCACCTGGGCCTCCACCACTTCAATCGTCCATATCTTGATAGCAATATCACAAAGCAAAGGTGAGCTTGGGAAAAACGCTATGTGCTCCAAGGGACGAAGGGATGCAGACTCAAGTATAAGCAAAGCTGAGGCAACAATGGACTATAGTTTTCTTGCTCTTCAATTTCTTCCTCTTTAATGTATCTAAGGGGTTCCTTATATAGCACTCCAAAGAGGTAGCAGAGGGTCGAATCCGAGCATTCTCAAGGACTTTGGAAGGCCAAGAGTCAAGTTATTCAGAGTCATGTGAGGAAAACTCCAAAAGTATTTGGACTTATGCGCACATCCCAATGTACGTGAGTTTGAGGTCAAAAGTCACGTTTACACACGAGTATAGCTTTAAAAGTCAAGTATAGAAATAAACATGTGTTTTTAAGGGATGATCTTGGAACATCAAAGTATAATACAAGTCCATGGGGTCTAAGGAGTCTGCAGAGGGATAGGGAATCCCATAAATGTGTGATCTACCTAGTGTGGTAAAATCAACTATAACAGATGCCCCCTAATGTGTGAGGTCAGAGGGAACATGATGGCCGAAATTCATAATAAAATCCATCCTAGAAGTGGAGTGAAGAAGACCTAGGTGGAATAACTAGCCACTCATCAGTATGATACAATGATAAATCTCTGCATGTGACTGCAAATACATGTAGTAGTCTCGGATATATAAGAGTACAATGGCCATGAATAGTTATGATATACAAAGTGTCATGTGTGGTCATCACCACATATAATATAAAATGGATCAAGATCTCCATAATGGGTGAATATATTTGATATACACTAGAAATAATGGAATCATGATCACGAGAGCTGAAATATCATGAATACTGGCACGATTAAGGAGGTAGAATATATGGAATGCAACCAAGCATGAAGGTGTTCTACACAAACTACTACGAGTACATGTTCTAGTATGCAAATAGATGTGTCGAGGTTGAACATAGTAGTCCATCATCTGATTACTGGTCATTGATGTACACCGTTGAAAGACACGAGATAACCCACCAATAATGAAAATGGGAATCAAGGTACATAGCACAATCTAACAAGTGTGAATAGATGTGTTGAGGTCGAACACTTGGAAGAATCCATCGATCAGGGGACATTGATGTATTCACAAAACTGTCGATGGCGAGATAACCTACCACTGATTATTGTAATTCTCAAGGGACTCAAATGAATATATACTCATATTCTAGAATAATTGATCTAATGTAGATGGAATGGAATCTGCTGGAAGGATGGCATTAACGCATCCCCCATCAATCAAAACGAGGTACTCAGCAATGCTGCATAATGTGGAAGAACTCAATGAACAAGATGTGCACGAACCAGTAACAGTATCGGGAATGGCCGACATGCAAAGTCAAGATAACTGAGGAATGGCTGACTCAGGCTTGAACTTCCTTCGAACAAGAGAATAAGGCAAATGGTGACTAAAGATAGGCAGCATGGACTTGATATGAAAACTGGGACATCTCTCTGACACATGGGGCATCAATAGAGGCTCCATGGTGTCTGGAAGCATAACCAGTCGGTCAAGATAAACTCAGAATAACGAGTAGAAATACTAAATTCAAACTAATAACCCAACCAATGGATGTGATATATAGTGCTCTGTTCGAAGGCGACACGACTCAACTGTTGCCAAAGATAACATCTTTTCCTGTCCGGATTTTTATGTTGTTTGATTGTTTTTGGAATTTTTCAGATATTTTTAAAAGCTTAAAAAGGAATAAAAGTGCTTTATAGTACATAGCTAGGGGGAGATGAGTGTGAGGGACATGAAAGCTAGTTCCAAGCAGTGGAACCTACCTATGCTCAATGCAAGGAAACATGTGCAGGATAATGACACTCGGGGGAAGTTCTCCTCTCGGTAAAGGGGTGATCAAGATGCAAAGGATATATAAAAAGGATCTTCTTTGCTAGCCATGAGAGAAGCTCAGGCTATATGGCTGATAAGTCAAATTCAGGGAGCCGACGTAAATCTCAAGAAGGCAAGCAAAACTCATGAAATGCAATTACAACTTGATATATACAAGGGAGTCCCTATGGGGAAAAGCCAGCATAAAGTTCAAGAAGAGTATGAAGCTCTTGCTCAAGGACATGGAAGGAGTAAAAAGGGACTCCCACAACCTAAAGGAGGTATCTCAGCATGGGTACCAAATGAAAAAAGGATCTAACTAGGGCACCCATGTATATGAAAGCTCTACCATTCACACAATACCACTTCTAACAACAATGGTGAAGGTTCTGCGATATCATGGAATGGGTTCATACCTAATGTTAAAATGAAATGGTCATAAGGTCATGCAAAATGCAGGTAGATGTGAAATCCTAACCTATATGCCAGTTCGACAATATACCTATGATAGGCACGAATGATTCAAAGTCTCGGAGAGAGTGTACAAAATATGGATCCTACATGTCAACAATATTAGTCCAAAAGAGCCCAAACTATATGATATAGGGGGGATTGATCATGGAAACTACATCCAAAGGAAACAGTGTGGTGGACGATGGGACATAAAAAGGAATGTAAAGTGTAGACCCAACATTCATGTATCCACTACCACCCCTGTGAGGGTGAACACTAGTGTTAAGACCGGATGAAGGGAGTGAAAATCCTTCGCAAATGGAGTAGAGGATGGAATATGAACACTCCCAAATCTATGATCAAGGTAAGGGGTTATGGTGGCCCTAGTCCAACACTAGGGTTCGCACTAGGACCTAAAGCGAGTGACGGGATAATAGTAGTGATATTAGGCATGTCGAACACAAAAGGACTCGAACTCAAGAGAGCATAAATATACTCAAGTAACCACGATCCAAAAATCCAACTAGCACACAAAGAGCACACTCCTAAGAGAATCTATAGCCAAAATGCAAGCAAGCCAAGGGGAGGATAAATGAGCTCCCGAATGCGACAGCTATGTCTCTCCTAGGTGTAACTTCCCCAACCCTCTGACCGATGAAGAGGATGCTACCATAATACTATCTACCCGGGAAACTAGCCCCATGAACATACACATGATAAAAATTGAAATTCTTTAAACTAAAACATGCATAGGTGCATAATTATTTATCATACAATGGAAGCAAACTACATTCCATTTGTTAGGATTATTAATCCTCCCTTGTCCAATTTGGTCATATGTCTAAATCAGGAGTCCATCCAGTCTATTTTAGTCACTAGCACCATTGGGTCTACTTGGCCTAATTGGGGCACATGTTCCAGTTACTAAAGTGCGGGGAACACTAATTGAGGCCTACTTACACTGATTGCACTTGCATGCATCCATTTAGGAGCCACTGGGAGTGCTGATACCAACCTTCATTAGTTGAGTTCAGTTAGTCATGACTAGTCAAACCGAGTTAGGAGTCAGTTACATTCAGTTCTAGTCCTTTACTTTCAGTTAGCGCTAGGTTTGCATGGCTGGATGCAGGAGAGGCGCATTTCTCACCTACCACAGTCAGTTAGCCTCAGTCAACAATGAAGTAGACACTTGAGTTGTGTTTTAGAACTCCATTGAACTCCAGTAATGGTTTAGACAAGGTCAGTTAACTATTGAGTCCTCCAACAGTGATTTAGACAAGGTCTTAGTTACCTACAGTCAAGTAGAGTCTAATCAATTCGAATTTCCTCATGTGGATTTGAATTGCATGTGGCTATTTAAGCCATTGTACTTCATTGTAATTATTATCTAATTACTCTTTGATTAATGAAAAGCATTCACGGCTATAAGCCATTTTTGCACTGTTTCATTCTTCAATAACTAAGTAAATTGTGTGATCTATCTTGTGAGTTGTGTGTTTGTCCATAGTTCTATGTGCTCAATTTAATATGGTATTAGATCCTCGATGGACAAGGCACTTCTCCTCCTCACATCTCCTACTGGATCATTTTTGAGCAAAATTGCTCCTAGCTCTGCACCAGAAGCAGAAGGTTTACCACTTAATACCCAAAGTTAAGGAATTGTTGATCAAGCTTGCTTGATCAATTATGTTGGGTGTGATCAAAACCTGAAATGTGCAGGTTGTCTGACCTTACTTTGTCTTTTTGTGTAATTACAGGTACAACTTTGAATGGATTCATCAGTTCCTCTTCTCACCCTATTCACAAACTATTCAGAATGGAAGAAGAAGATGATTGCATCTCTGATGAGACAAGGTCTCTATCGGGTGTCTATTGGACTCAGTGAAGAGTGTTTTAGTGAGAATGACTAGCTGAATGAATGTGATGCAGATTTTGGAACAATGACACTGGCTCTTTCTCCTAGCTTGTGCTACCTCTGTAGATCTATTGAAGACCTAAAGGAACTCTGGACAAGATTGGACAGAACCTTTGGAAATATTGATGAGGATCATAATAGCACTTTGGAGAGCACATTCAACACCATAAGAGTTCTTGATCCAAAATTCTCAGCCTCTACTCTCTATGTTGAATTTGTTCAAGATAAAAAATAAGCAAAGTCCTCCTCCAGTGATTTTCCTTTGAATTCTGTGCAAAATTTGCTAGTAAATGCTTCCGAAAGTGAAGAGAAATTTGATTTTTATCCCTCTAATGTTGTTGATGGTGTGAAAATATGTAATACCTTGGATATTTTGGAAGAAATATCAGATTACTAGAGTGATCCATTCACTCCCCATGATCTATATCTTCCAGTAAATTCCTACAGGATTGCATGCACCAAAATTCAGAATTTTGAAGAAGAAGAAAACTATGCATCTATCGTCTCAGTGGACCATCCTCTTGGACTTGATATGAACCTTATTGGATCTGATATGATATTATTTAGATCTGATCTGATATTTCTTGGTTCAATATTTCAGGTTCATAAGCTTTCAGTACTGCTTGTAGCTATTTTCATTAATTTTGTGAAGAAACAAGTACCGCAAGTCTTCTACAAAACTGCTGCTGGGGATTTGATTTCATTTCACAGTTTTGGATCTGCTGTGAATCTATTTAAATCTGATTTAATTTCTGATATGATATTATTTGGTTCATATTTTAAAATCAAAGAGCTTCCAGTCATGCTTGTAGCTGCTCTCACCAATTTTGGTGTGAAAAATCAAGTACCACAATTTCTTCTGTAAAACTGTTGTTGGGGATTCTAGGGCTTCCTCCAAAGAGGGACATTGATTTCACAATTGAACTTGTGCCAGGAGTAGCACCAATGTCCAAGACACCCTACAGGATGAGTAGACCAGAGATGCTATAATTGAAGATGCAACTGCAAGAGTTGTTGGAAAAGAAGTATATCCGGCCGAGTGTGTCTCCTTGGGGAGCACCAATTCTGTTTGTAAAGAAGAAAGATGGTACACTCAGATTGTGTATTGATTACAGACAATTGAACAAGGTTACTGTGAAGAATAAATATCATTTTCCTAGGATTGATGACCTCTTTGATCAAATAAGAGGAGCAAAGGTATTTTCCAAGATTGACTTGAGGTCTGGTTACCATCAGGTGAGAATCAAGGATGAAGACATTCATAAGACAACCTTCAGGACAAGGTATGGACATTATGAGTTTGTAGTGGTACCATTTGGTCTCACAAATGCACTAGCTACATTTATGTGCCTTACGAATAGTGTCTTCAGCAAATATTTGGACAAGTTTGTTCTTGTTTTCCTTGATGACATTCTTGTTTATTATAAGAATGAGAAAGAGCATGAAGAGCATTTGAGATTGACATTGCAATTGCTCAGGGAGAACCAGTTGTATGAAAAATTGAGCAAGTGTGACTTCTATAGAGATAGAATTCAGTATTTGGGTCACGTTATCTCTAAGGAGGGTATATCTATGGACCCTGAAAACATTGAAACCATTATGAATTGGCCTACTCCAAGAAATGTGACGGATGTAAGATCTTTTATGGGACTTGCAGGATACTACAGGAGATTCATTGAAGGATTTTCCAAAGTTGCACATGCCATCACTTCTTTGCAAAAGAAGGGGATAAATTTCGAATGGACATCGAGGTGTGAAGAAAGTTTCCAGCGGTTGAATAATATTCTCACTAGTGCACCCGTATTGAAAGTTGCAGACCTAGAGAAAGATTTTGTGGTGTGTACCGATGCATGAGGACAAGGGCTTAGAGGAGTCCTTACGCATGACAACCACGTAATATGTTATGAGTCGAGAAAGCTGAAGGAGCATGAGAAGAACTATGCCACTCATGATCTAGAGCTTGCAACCATAGTACATGCCCTCAATATGTGGAGACATTACTTTATGGGTAGAAGATTCGAGCTCAGGACAGACCATTGTGGTCTAAAGTATTTGTTTGATCAACCTACTCTGAATGCTAGGCAAGCGAGATGGCTGGAATTTTTATGTGAGTTTGATTTTGAAATCAAGCACATAAAGGGAAAAGAAAATAAGGTAGCTGATGCACTTAGCACAAAGGTGCAGGAAATGCATGTGGCATCTCTTAGTATTTGCCAATCATATTTGAGGCAGCAGATTGTTAGCCATGCTGCTGGAGATGAATTGTATAAGCAGGTAAAAGACAAATTTCAGCAACAAAGTATTGAGAAGAGGTATGAGGGATATAAATTTGAAGAAGATGGAATTCTTACTTATAGAGGAAGAATTTATATTCCAAATGCAGCAGATTTGAGGAGAGTTGTTATGGATGAAATCCATCAAGCTCCGTATTCCGGTCACCCAGGATACCAAAAGACAATTGCTACAGCCAGAAAGTAGTACTTATGGCTAGGAATGAAAAAGGACGTGGCTGAATACATTTCCAGGTGCATGAAATGTCAACAAGTAAAGGTTGAGCATCAACATCCAGCAGACTTGTTGCAGCCTTTGCCAGTTCCAGAATGGAAATGGGAAGTTATTTCCATGGATTTTACTACAGGATTGCCGATGACTTGGAGATAACATGATTCCATCATGGTTGTGGTAGACAAGTTGACAAAGGCAACAAATTTTATACCATTTAAGTCTACACATAAGACTGATGACATTGCAAAGATATTCATGAAGGAGATTTTCAAATTGCATGGATTGCCTAAGGCAATAGTCTCTGATAAAGATGTCAAGTTCACTTCCAATTTTTGGAAGGGGTTATTTGCAGATTTGGGTACAAAGCTAAACTTCAGCACTGCATACCATCCTCAGATAGATGGGCAGATTGAGAGAGTTAATTAGGTGCTCGAGGACATGCTTCGCATGTACATGATGGACAAACCAACCAAGTGGGAAGATTACTTACACTTGGTAGATTTTCCTTACAACAATGGACAACAACCATCCTTGGGGATGAGTCCGTATGAAGCTTTGTATGGAAGAAGGTGTAGGACACCAGTGACTTGGGATAACCTAGTGAACAGGGTTGTGCTTGGGCTAGAATTGCTCAAGGAAATGGAGCAAGAGGTCGTAAAGATCAGGCATAATCTGAAAGCAGCACAGGACAGACAGAAAAGCTATGCATATAGGCATAGGGTGAACAGGGAGTTCAGAGTTGGGGATCATGTTTACCTCAGAGTGAGGGCAAAGAAGAGCTCCTTAAATCTTGGAAGTTGTGCCAAGCTGTCACCTAGATATTGTGGGCCGTTTGAAGTGCTTGAAAGAATAGGGTTAGTTGCATATAGACTTGCATTGCCTACTAGCGCTAGAGCTAANAAGAGATATGTACATGATCCTAACCATGTGATAAATTGGGATGTGATTCAGGTGGAACCCGAGGGAGAGTTCCGAACCGAGCCAATGTGCATCCTTGACAGGAAGGTCACAATGATCTGGAACCGAGCCATAGGTCAGGTAAAGGTGCAATGGGAGCACTATGGTCTTGAAGAGGCTATGTGGGAGTGGGAGGATGCCATGCGATTGGCACATCCATTTTTATTCAATTCTGTAGAACACTGAGGCGGTACTAGTGCAGCATTTTTGTTCAAATTTTGTAAAGCACTGAGGACAGTGCTATTGAAGGGGGAGGGGAATGTCACACCCCATTTTTGACCCCATTTGCATTAAATGTATGTGGTGTATATATTGTAATGAATCGTGGTGTGGATCTAAAGGAAAAATCCCCACCATCGATTTGGTTGTGTTATGTTTAGGCGATTGGAATCGTTGCTGATGGTATATCATGAGATACGGCACATTAATTTTGGAATCATGTAAATATGCATTTTTTTATTAAATGAACCCCAACTAGCTATGTCACTGCAACCATATTGGAAAGGGCATGATTTTCCTAAAGGATAAAGGGGGGAATTGTTAAACCTTGAACCAATCAAAAAAAAGGCCATGTGTCAACCACCCATTTAAAACTGCTGATGTTAGTTGAGGGCAGTTATTGCTGGGAAGTGGTGGGTGGCAGGACTGTCAGTCCTTGCCCACACACCCACTCCACCAGCAGACTTTCCATCTTCACGTAGGCAGGAAAATCACGACGGGATTCACTCCATTCTTGCTCATCCTCACGTGTCGATTGGGATTCGCTATCATTTTCCTCACACAGGGAGACCTATGACCTCACTACCTACGCTAAGGTACTTTCACAAGGAACCTATGACCTCACTACCTACGCTAAATGTAGAGAGCTAGTCTGCTCACTTTTTTCATGTTTAGAATGACAAGTGGTGCCCAAGCCCACTTCCCCAAAATAATTTGGTAATCCACCCATCCAAATTGTGTCCGTTGATGAGGTATTGCAAGGATACTCTTTCTCCTAAAGAGGTACATCCCAATTCTTCTAAATGGGTCATTGTTAGCTCATATTCTAAAATCCCAAATTCCAACTAACATAAGTATGTCACATGGTTTGCAGGGTGGATCACACATCCCATTGTTGCATTTGAACAAGAGTCATGCACCTTCATCATCACCAAAGGTATCTCATCCAACTTTGCTTGCTTTTATCTCTTCTTAGTTTGATGATTTGTCGACTTGTTCGTCCCCTCAAAAGATTGTCGATTCTTGCTAACATCCTCTCCAAGGTACTACAATCTATCCGAAACATGTAACTGATCCTTCCCAGTGTCGTAATGTCGAAGGGTTCCCAAGCCGGTCTTCACCTCCTTAGTATTCCCTTCACCCAACTCGTTGTGTTGTAGGTGAGACTTATTCTCCAAGAACTATAAGACTTCCTCCATCTCAACTAGACAACAACCCACTTTAATTAGTATATCAAATGTCAGTTGGGACATAGGTATCTTAATGGCTAATGTAAAAAATTCTACGATGTTTGTGGCAACACTGTTCATGAAGTCTTTACTTCCATTCTTGTCCTGATCCACCATTGCAGTCACCTCTGCTTCCTTCATATCTTTCACCAAGTATTCCACCCATTGTTTGGACCATTGGGAAAATGCATCATCCTATTTCCCTTCCTTAAGGATTTCATCACCTTCTTTCCCATGAAATCTCACTTCTTAGGAAACTTCATCTTTACCGTTGTTTCTTGGGTCATAGGTTGTCCCCTCAAGAGTTCCTTCTTCCATGACCTCTAGTATCTCCGTTGGTGCAATATTTGACTTGTCTCTAGCATGTTGTGTATGGTCACCCAAAAGGCACATCTATTTGGTTTTCTCCATAACTGACTCTACTTGAAGCTCCATCACTGCCAACCTATGTGCCAAGTGAACAACACTCTCTGTCGCACCGAATGTCACTTTTTTTCTGAAAACTTCCACTTGTTTTTTCCATGTGATGTTGTGAGGATTTTCTGCGAGCACCATGATGTCTCAAAAATTTGCATGGATGACATCCTAGGCATGCTCCCCAACTTCCTTTTGATCCTCATTGGAAAAATCCAAGTCTTGGTCTCATCCAAGAACACCAAACTATTCTTATAAGGCATTGGTATAGCTTTCGCCAAATTCAGGAATTATTTCCACAAGAAAACCAAATGGTCACTCAACAGAGCCACCACTAAGTCCAATATGCCATACCATTCCCCAACCTCCATTGAAGTTGCATAAACCACACCTACAACCAACATCATTGTTGTTTTCACCACCTTAAACATGGACTTTCTACCCTTAGTATCACTATGAAGTTCCATTGTATTTTTGTGGCTCACAAAACTGTGGGTGGTGTTGGTGTCCACTATTGCAAAAACCTTCAATCCATTGATTTTCATGTTCACAAAAAAATTACTTAACTAGTCTCCATATTATATTCTTTATCAAATTTGTGTCAACTTTCACATACCTTCTTTAAAGGATTCAACCACTACCAACACTTCTCCCGAAGGTCGCTGCACTTGGGCTTCTCCCACAACTACTAGCTTCATTTCACTTGGTCACCCTTGGACTTCTTCCAATATTTATTCCAACTCTACCTTCATCAGACAATAGAATGCAAAGTGGTTTCTATCACTTGATTTTCTTACCTCTGTTCACATACGGTGCCGACTACGAAGTCATATTCCTTTGGATTTCGTTCACCACATTGAGTGACACCAATAAGGGCATCTCCCAAGTCTCCACTTGGTCTACCAACATCTAGAGCCGTTTAACCCAAGATTCTTTTGCAAACTATTTTCTTCAAGTCTCATTGCATATGTCTAGAGAAACTGCCGAAACTCATAGTCCCATTGGTCCAAGATCTTTGTCACAACTTCCATCTTTGATTTCCATGAATCTTCCTTTGCATTCTCTTTATGTTGCAACTCCAAGTGAGTTCAACTCTCGACTCACATCAATGGAAGTGTCTACTCCAAGGCATTTCCTGGAACCCCAACATTCTCGACACCCTAATACTCCCATCCTTCAAGAAGACTTCTTCTTTCCTGGCACACTTATCAAACTAACCACTTCTTGGTATCACCTCTATCGAACCCTACTATGTCCTGGGTGCACTTACAAGCACTTCTTTGTCGTATGTTGGGAAAACCCTTATTGTATGTCGAGAAATTTTATAGAGCATTGAGCACAATTATTTGAAGCGTCACACTACAATGTCCCGGGCACACTGTCATTTCGGGCACTGCATCGACTAAGATATTCCTTCACAATTGCATCCGAGGCGCACTTCCTAGGAACCTCTCAAATTATTGTCAATTTCAACCCGACAACTTACCAAAAATTCATTGTGTTTGGGTGCACTTCACCCAAGTGCATTATGTGTTGGGATTCCTTCTTCCTTGGAAAAACTCTACCAACACATTATTTCAATTGCACCTCACTACAACATGCCAAGTGCACTACTTCTGGGTGCTAGTTCTCCTGACGAGTTTCTCTCTAGGTGCTCCTTTCAAACCCTGTCTTCAGGGCTTTGTGAACTCAACTGTAATCCACCTTTTCGACACCAATGTGTTGAAGAGCCCATTTTATTCAATGCTATTAGTACCACCTATCACGACTCCAAGGATCCAACCTGGGACCAAGACCTGTTCCCTTCCTTAGGCATGCAACACTAACCAAAACCAACTCCTAGGGGAAAAACCCACACATAAGTGTGCCCATTAGACTATGCCTATCCCACATTTTTTAAGTTATTTGTTACACTTAGTTATTGATTTTCTATTCGTTAACTCTTAACACTTATCCAAATAAACACATACATAAGAACATATTTGCTTGGTGACACCTCATTGGGGCACCCCCAAAATATATATAACAATATTAGGAGTTATCCCAAAGGAAGCTCCTATAGGAGTGCACCCAACTTTACAACTTTACATGGAACCGCAATATTTTCCTTCACCTCTTCTAGGAGATGAAATTCATGACTGCATCTCCCCTTGTAGTATTCATAGGTCCACCAACTATAGCACCTGAACAAAACCCACACCTAAAACACCATGCACCAATTGCATGTCCAAGTTTGTATGAACTACGCTCGAGTCTTCCTGTGCGCTTGTCCCTTGTGTGTTATGGCTTCTCTCCTAGTTTCCTTATCCCAATCTGAATTCGAATCCCCCCCAGGTCTTAACTCATCCTTCCCTTTATAGGCTCTCAAATCACGTTGGAGTGCACCCAAGGGTTTCACCCTTTGGTCCGCACCTCTCCCAAGGTCAGGCGACTTGCTAAGTATCACTTGGTCGTAAGCTTCCCAAACATGCTTCTTCCCACACTAGGGTGTCCAATTCTTTTCTCATGCACACAACCTTCCATATGAACCTCTCTACCTTCTAGGATTCTCCCAACGGAGCATCCACCTCATCATACTTAGTGTGCTTCCCATGACATATCCACACATACTCTTGTTGCACTCTTTTGTTGAATCCCACTATTGTGCCATCGGGTCATGATGCCCACCATGGTGCATAGATTCCATTTCACTTAGTGTGGGTGTCTTGCCACACACCCCACTCTAAGTTCCACTTGTCAATGGGAAATCGCTTGGGATATTAAATCAAGTCACTTAGTCTCGAGCTCACATCTTCGCTTCTTTGGCTAAGTTCTTACTACCCACTCATCATGGCAATCAATCGAGGTGTGGGTTTCATCAGCCCACTCTCCTCCATAGGATGCCAAACTTGACAATAAGTCAATCACTCGCCAAGTGTACTGAAGTCTTTCCACAGGTGTGGTGATGGCTAAGGTGTCCTCCTCGCCATGGCCATGACACCCAACCTCTATGCTCACCTACATCAATTCTCTTTTCTCCAATGTTAGAAATCCTCCTTCACGATTAGAATTTCTGGTTATTTCATAGTCTATATATGGTGAATGGTAGTGGAAAATGAATTGCGAGAGAAAAACTCTACATAGTATATACGTATGAATGAAAAAATGGGTGATAGACTCCAAAGGAGATGAGAGGATAGTGAAATGAAAAATGACATAACTTCTAACCATAGAAGAAATGACTCTTGGAAAATGTCATATAAGTATATTCATCCCATGATTCCATAACTACATGAGAAGACTTTCCCCACCAACCTCACACATGCATTCACTCATTGGATTTAATAAGTCACAATGAGGTGATTGTCTCATTTAAGGCACATGTCAACTGATTAGTTCTAAACTTGACACTTGGCAACATAGGATTTAATCTCCCATAGGCACCCCTTCATCTTCCCCTCTAGTGCTCTTTACACAACCATCTTGGACCACTTTTATTAATTTCTCAACATAATATTTACATAGTTTTCAAGTAAGCATGACAAGCCAACCACATGGTCCATCTAAAGAAATATGCATTATACATGCATAACCATTCACTAGTTGAGCTTTGACCTTGATCTTTGCACTAGGAATCCATATTCGCATGTTTACACTATTTACACAATTTGATTTAATATATTCCAAGTCAAAACTAAAGGTATTGCAGATAGGTTTGATTGGCTTATAAAACTTTGAGAAATACACAAAGCATAATTAAATTCATTTTATATACATATTTAATGTGAATATGTTTGTAAAGAGTCATAGAGTACTTGAAGGGATTCACAACCGTGGCGTCATAGAAAATGATGGTCATTTTCACTTTAATATGGAGTTCAAACGAGTCTAGTCATGTTTGTTAGATAAAGTTTTGTAATGAAATGTGGATGTTTAATATATGAATATGTGAATTATGTTTAATGATGTACATCTTGGAGTATTTTTAATAGTTAATCTGGTTAAGATTTATATTTATATATGATTTGGAAATGCAAATTAAATACATTTAATGTGAAACTTTGAAATATTTGTTTTGATGTGTAAATTTGGCTTTTTAAATGTTGTATTCGTTTCTTTATATTCATTTGCTTTCAAAATACATAATGAATACAATATTTATGAAAGTTGATATTTAATTATCAAATGATGAAATTTGTTAAAAATAATCAACTTAGGAAGAAACGAAATTTTGTTAAAACGAATCAATTCATTCAATGGAATGATCCCTATGTGATATATGCAAATTTGACTATACACACTCACCTTTATATCTAAAGGATATAAAGGTTATGGTGAATGTAGTGTATGTACTTATTGTTGGAGTTTTTAGGGGTTCTTTGCATTTTAAGTGTGAAGTCATGCTAATTCTTTGTCCTTTTTTTGAAGGCAAGACCTGCCACCATGTGAGTTTGGCAGTAAGAGAATGAACATAATGCATCATCATCACTTTGTCATCATAGCACAATGACAATTTCACTTGGTGAAGCATGGTCATCTCCAAAGCAAAGAAGCCATAAGTGTAAAGTTGAAATATACATATCAAATGTTATCCAACCTCAAACTCTATAATGGAGGAAACCCATTTAAGAAAGGTTGGTGTGATTTATGGGAGATGGCAAATACCTAACACTTGTGGGGCCATATGCTACCTTGAAACATGGCATGTTATAATCATCCTCTTGCCATGTGGTTCGCAATTTATAGAAACCTTGGATTAGAAAGCACATGTTTTCTTCCATGCATTCGATATGATTATTGACAATTAGATCTCATGTGTCTCCATGAGTTTCTGTCTCGCTTTTACGTGTCTCCACGATCCTTCAATTATTACAAAGTGTGCCGTGTAATGGGGCCTTCAATTATTAGATGAATGTTAGTCAATGATTTGAAAGTTGTGCTTCCACCTTTTGGTTGATAGCTGTCTCCGGAATATTACATGTAACAAGTTTTTTTTAATGTAACAAGGATGAAACCCCTAATTTGGTAAGGAAAATTTTGTGTGGATTATTAGTACCTACCCCCGGCTAGCAGGGACCAAGGCCATTATTTCAATATGCTGGCACGTAAATAGTAGCAAGTTTCATACCATTTATTCTAAGTTCTTCATTTGACTAAATTTTTTAAGGGACTAATCAAAATGAACGATATTTTATATAACCAATTACAAACTTTGGCCTTTTATTTGGCCTCATCTTGAGGTTGTTCATACAAAAACCTTACGTTAAAATGTACATTGGTAGGTAGTGATCAGGTAGTTTTTTATAAGCCTTGTAATGCTAGAAATTACTCTAGCATTACTTCTCTAACATTTAATGTAATCTTTCTTTTGTTCTCTAATATACTCTGCAAGTTGCTAGTTGATGCACCACCTCCTTTCAGATTCTATTGGGAAATTGTGTCCAGTTGTTGCCATATTGAAAGGATCCTGCGAGCCATCAATCATCCGCTTGACACCACACCTCCCACCACCGCCTTAAACTTACACCTTGCTCCTCCCATCCTTAAACTTACACCGTGCTCCTCCCATCGCCTTTAACTTCCCTCCCATCTCGAGCATTCAAATATGTCTGCTAATGAGCTTTCCAAAAGGGTTGCTTCATTTTAATCATAATCATAGAACCTGCCTAACAGAGTGGATATAGGCGATATATGAGCCTAATAGGCAGAGGAAACACAATAGCTAATGAAAAAAGAACAATCAGTTGCTACAACCTCCATGATTTGAGGTAACCTCGTTTCCATATTTTCAATCGTGTTAAGAAAGAATTCAATTGAATACAATATTACCACATTTAAACAAATTTCTAATGGCTATGTAGAACGATTTACTTTGTTAAAACATTTTCATCCAATAAATTTTCAACAATTCTAGTTGTCAGTTCTATGAGTATAAGAAAAGTGTTATTTCATTCCTTACATGTATTTATCTATGCTACATACATGGATTACAATTCTCAATCAAGAACTAAAAGGACACAATGCTCTGCAATAGTGCCATAAACACTTACAGAAGGACACAACGCTCTGCAATAGTGCTCCTCGCCTTTAGCTAGAATTGAGGGGCTCGTGGGAGCTGGTCCGATTTGTATACTTTTAGACCCGTAGGCACACATAAGATGCACTTAAGAGAATTTAACTAAATATTATACTTCAGATTCAAATCCCATTTCTCCTACTTTAATTGTTGAAATGCTTTAATTATTGAAATGCCAGTAGATGTAATATTAAGTTTTCTCAAGCAAAAAAAGACTGTTACAAATTCCGTCTGGGTTAATACCTCTTTTCTCTTAACAATGTGGACAGATCCAATTTTTATTTTCTGGCACCTTCTCAATATCTTCCCCATAACGCAATTTCAAGCAGGTCCTACAAAACATGCCGGTATTAGAATGACATATCGAGCAATCTGTTTTGCATATGCAGGTCTTTGTAATGTCCCCATTAACACAACGTTCACAATATTCTTCCTTGAGATGTATTCTTTGTAAAGAATCAGAAGAAACTCTTGAACATCTCTTTATAGAGTGTAAGTTTTCCCAAGATGTATGACATTAAGCTTATATAGATCTGCATTTTGAATTGACTCTGCCAACAAACTGGAATGATCTTTTTGCTTGCTGGAAATACTACTACCATGGATCCCTTTCTAACAAACTTGATTTTGTAAGAGCATGGGAAGCTCTCCCAAAATACATTTGCTGGAAGATATGGACAACAAGAAATAAAGAGATCTTCGATGAAAAAAAACTAGTCAAGGAAAAGTTCTAGCCTCCGCAAAGGCACTCTGGATGGAGGCTTTATCCACCAGGGGAATCCTTAACATCAACAAGGAACCCTTGACAACAGAGGAAAGAGTTTGGGCTTTCGATTTTCTGGTCCCCCCCTCCTCTCTCCCCTAGATCCAGCCCTCCAAAAGACCCATATCACAGAATTAGCAACTAAGAATGAGCTCTGAAGATTTCAAAATATGGTGGAAGAAACTTGGTTGCAGTTCTCTATTCTTTGACGGAGCCTCGAAAGGAAACCATGGGCTGGAAGGTGCAGGTGGAGTCTTCTTTGACTATGAGGGAAACAAGTTGAAAGAGTATGCTTGGGGAATCGGCAGGAAGACAAATAATGGTGCAGAATGGCTAGCATTAATCAAAGGTATGGAGCTAGCAAGGAATGTCAACATTGAGGAATTGGTGGTCTTTGAAGATTTAATTATGGTAGTAAGGGAAGCAAGGAATCTGGCGAAGAAACATAAGAACCCAACTACCAAGATACATCATCTCCTAAAATGCATTGTAAATGAATACGAAGATATCAACTTCCTCCACGTGCTGAGAGCAAATAACCAACAAGTGGACACAATGGCTAATAAGGGATTTGGTATCAACTGTGGCATCTTAGTTTGCGATCAAAAGGTCTATGAGAGAAACTTGATACCATAACATTGTACTTCTTCATTTTCTTTTTGCAATGTTTTGTTTTTGTATTTTCCTTCTTGGGTAGTTCGTAAGGAGATACAGTCTCCATAGAATAGGAAATTATCATGATAAGTATAGACTGGTGAAGGACGAACAAGGAATCATGGATGTAGTCCTCCTTTGGGAACAACCTGTTTTCAAAACTCCATAATCTTTGTTTTTCGATTTTATATAAAAGCTCCTTAACCGTTTCTGTTAAAAAAATATAGTCAACTTTATTTTAACCTCAAATCTATAAGTAAGGAGATGACCGATTTTTTTGAGGTGTATTTTTTTAAAGTTTTTTATACATCTGTAAAAAATTTACATCTCAAGAAATTATCCAAGTTTAAGATGGATTTATATTGGTTATTTTTTAATTTTATGGGTGGAGACGTATTTTTTTAAATTACTTTTCATTTGGTTTTAATTTTTTATTTTATGAACCCGCATGAATCTTTTTAATTACTTTTTATTTTTAGTAATGTTACATATTACATTGTGTGACAACATCTCCCTCATAGTAAGTTATAGAGCACCTCGTTACTTTCGATGCAATAAAAAAAACTATTTGATTAAATAAATATTATGTCTTTTTAAAGTATTTAAATTGATTTATAAAATGAAGACATTTAAAAATAAAAACTTTTATAACAAATAATTTATTACGAAAATTAGTTTTTTTTTCATCAATAACTTTGAAAATTTGATTAAATATAGTGTGATCGTCATCAAAATTTATGTAACAATTGATTTAACGAGAAAGCTAGACTGTTTTTGCATATCATTGACTAATATTGCTAACCATAAAAGGAAACCATTAAATATGAAATAACATATGGAAAAGTACTAAAACTGAATACAAAACATAAGATCCTATGAGCATGTGCTAGAGAATTGGAAAGTTAAAAAACTAATGTATTCTTGATCGAGATGATAAAAACATTGTGGTATTCTCAATCGAGATTGAAAACATATTTTTGGATCAAACAATGAGTTAGGAGTAGCTTACTTACTCGACTATTTGCACTGATCGGCAACGTTGAATGTCACCGCTCACGCGAGCCAGGTCATCCGATCGGTACAAATGGTTGGGTAAGTGGGTTGGTTATCAATGTGCTAGGACGATATAATTTTATAGATTGAGTTTAGCCTCTAAATTGTCGAGCCTTTTGACAGGTGTGAATGAAATCCATCTGTGGAATTTTTTCTTGGAAGTAAAATTTGATAAAACATTAATGCTTTCCATTTATACTATCTACGTGTATATAGGCCTTTTAAAATATTAAAGTAGTTTAAATAGAAAGTTCAATTATTATATGAATATGCTTTTTAAAATATTGAGTTCAATTATTAGTCTCGGCTTGCCTTCAACGACGATTATTAGTACCTAATTTGCATCAATTTACGATTTTCAACTATTAATAACCTTTTCTTTCTCTAATGATCTCAACATTTCAATTCTCCAAAATGTATTTTAATTTTTGCAACATGTTCACATGTCATCATTTGACATGATATTATAAGGCTTTTGTTAAATTAATCCACATTCCTTCATATTACTCTTTACATGATGCATAATATGGAAACTCCTAATCTTATAGGTAATTCCCTTCGCAATTACATTAATGTGTTGATAACCACATTAATTTGTTGGTTGGACTTTGGTAGCATTGGTGAACTCTAGTGGTGGTTTCCTTGCAATTAGTGTTTATTTATTTATTTATAGTAGAGAAAGAGTTATTGTGTTTTTCCTTAGTTTTAGTTGTTTACATTTCTAAATTGGTGCAATTATTGTCTACTAATAAAATGATATGCTCCACACGCAACTTTACTTTGTTGAACTTTATGTACACGCATCAATATCATAGAAATCGTCATCATCTAAGCTAGTCTTTGTTCCAATTCTAGATTCACAGTGATAAAAAAAATATTATAAGAATCTATCTTTAAATTTGTATCTTCATACCCATATAGAAGTAACATACCGTGGAAATTGTGCCTCTACGAATTTGTCTCTGGTTCTGTTCTCTCTTTTTTAGGAGCCACTAGATATAGGTACTGTTATCTGCATTTCAATCTGAATATCCATCTACTTGACCAAACCATGATGCTATGTGTATGTGGAAGGAACAGAAAAGGATCTTTCTAATTACATATATTACAACTAAAACCACCTTCATTTCCTAAGCCTCTACTAAGTCAACAAGCACTAGAACCACATCTGTACAAGGACAAAGGTCCTCACTAACACAAAACAATGGGGGCTGCACTTCATTTTCATGTTGAACTTAGGGTACGAGTAAACCAAAACTTGGATATCTCCTTATAGTGAGAATAAATACATTTATTTACTCATTTTCTACTCCTCTACCTCTCTCCTTCACCTAGACCATGACTCATGTTGAAGTACGTTTCTCCTTCACCTGCACCATGACTCCAATCAAAGTAGTACTTGAAGGAGTAGATGGTGGATGAATTACAACACCTTTAACTAAAGAAGCATAAATCAATTGAACCAACCATGAAGATTCCAGGAGGCTCTCCATGTATATGTATGCACAAGCTACATTTGATTTCATTTCATGACATTTATTTTAGTCACAGTAAAAATATACCTTCCTATCCTCCCTTGTGTTGAGTTAAAACATCTTGAAATAGGTAAAACTAAACTATATGCAATACGGACAATCTAATATAACTATGAATATAGGAAAGAGAGGGTAAGTAAAATACTTCTCGTTACCACTCATCGATAGTAGCAAGAGTTGTAGAAAAGTCTGCCCCAAAGAGGAGAAGATCGCTACCTATTGATGAAAACAGATAGATGTTAGTTCTTTACTATGGAAAATATCAATCATTTCCATATAGAAAGTACTAATAATGAAATTGGTTTGCATACATTTGTGGTGGATTACATTAAATTGAAACAACCATACAAGTGCCTCGCTAGTTGGCAAGAAAGAAATGAAGTGCATTACCACTCAAGAAGAATACATGAATTGAATAGGATACTTGAGAAGCCTAACTCACTTTTTTAAAATTCATGTTTTATTAAAGCGTTGGAATAAAGATAGATAAAATTCCCATCGTACATTGTCCCATTCAAAGCTATCAAGCTTAACTTTGTCTTCGACGTTTAGGTCATCAATTGCATCCAAATTTTGGCTGCAATTTTACTCAAAATCTTATGAGAGACCACATTCTAATGTATTTATTGTTTTTTTGGGTTGATTCCTTAAAACTTAGATAGTGGTTGGGATGGATAGCCATTTCTACTAATATTGTATATAGCTTGAGAATCTATCACTCAAATATCATACAATGTATCAAATGCACAAGAAAATATGAGATGATCCTAAAACTATATTTTCTTTGTATATATGTAAGAGACAAAGGATACAATTACAAGTATGGTACTATCCAACCTTCCAATTACAATTAAGGTCTTAGCTTACCAACAAAAACAATACTAATATAATGATAAAAACATAATGTCACAATATATGGGGCTTAATACAACCTCTCCCTTAATTAGGACAGAGTCTAAAGAGGTTTGATATCCCAAAGAAAGTTTAGTTTTTGTCTCTTTTTCTTATCTTTCCCAATTTGATTTCCTTTCCCTTGTCAGGGGAGGCGAAGAGTGAGGTACTTTCTTCAAATCTCCAACATGTTAGCTTTTACAAGATTATAGTAGTATAACTTAATTGCAAATAAACAATAGGATCTCTAGAAGAAAGACAAAGCACAGAAACAAAGAACACAAGAATTTGTCCTCGGAATTCCAATTGAGAAAAACCCAATAAACCTTCATATAGAGATAATAGCTTATGAGAAAAAAGAGAAGAAGAAAGAGAGAGAACATGTCTCTCTAAGATACAACCCCAGAAAAACACTTTCCTTGGTTGCAGTAGTGCACCTTTTGTGCTGGAGGAACTTGCAGTGTGTGGATGAAATAATGAGGAGGGGTGCCTCCTATTTATATTGATTTTCCAAATGAAAAATTATTGGGGCCGACTTGAAATTTTTACTGGGGATGACCTGCCTTGGGGAAATACAAAATAATTCTATTTTTATTATTTTCTTGTGTATTATTTCCCCTTGGTTTACATTGAGTATTTCTAGGGTTTACATGAGTAGTTACATCATTATAATATCTCGTAGGAGGTACAAGGAAATACAATACAAGTACAATAAGAATAACTTTTGAAGTTGTACAAATTCCAACACTCCCTCTCAACAAGGAGGGTATTCTTCAGATATGGTCGTCATTATCATCACAGACATCTAGGTATTATTCTGTACAACTCATATGTCTCGATCATCTCTATACATACTAAAGGTTGTCAACACTGTCTTTATCCGTTGAGAGGTGTCATAAAAAAATCCAATTTACTTAGTTCGTTGGTAGATCTATCAGTTATGCAACTCCACACAGTTCGTCGGAGAGTTCAAAAATCAACATCTCATCTGCTATGAGTTTGTCTCTAACCAAGAACCAGGACATGCTTCACATGGTCATCTACTATAAGTTCATCTCAAGTATTGGTGGGAATTATCCTACACCAAGTTGGGAACCAGGGTTGGTGGGAATTCTCCTACACCAAGTTGAGAACCGGGGTTGGTGGGAACTCTCCAAAAACACCAGGTTAAGAACCGGGACCAATAG
Organism: Pseudotsuga menziesii; assembly: GCA_001517045.1. Classification (NCBI taxonomy): domain Eukaryota; kingdom Viridiplantae; phylum Streptophyta; class Pinopsida; order Pinales; family Pinaceae; genus Pseudotsuga; species Pseudotsuga menziesii. The sequence goes on along the minus strand of LPNX010929682.1, from coordinate 192,417 downwards.
AGGTCACCAGTGTGCATGACCATCTACTACTTGTTCATCTCAAGAGCTGGTGGGAATACTCCAAAGAACACCAGATTGAGAATCAAACCATATATTGATCACTAGTGCAAACAATTGTCTATGTCTTACATGTCTCAATATGCTGATGGGATTTCTCCCATACCAGGATGAGAACTAAGACGAGTAGAGCTCACTAGTGTACACGACCATCTAGTACCATTTCATCTCAAGAGTTGGTGGGAATTCTCCAAATAACACCCGATTGAGAATCATAACATATAGTGGTAACCAGTGTACACGACCATTTTCTACCTTCCCATCTCACAATGTAGATGGTATTTCTCCCATACCATGATGAGATTCAGAACAAGTAAAGGCACCAGCATCATAGATACCAGCCTTGGCTTTCCCTCTCCACAAGGAATGGATTTTCTTCTACTCCAAGTATTCTGCGAAAGTATTCAAACTTTGTCTTGAGAAGAGGCTTGGTAAGAATATTTGCAGTCTGGTAATCTGTCGGGACATATTGTAACTTGGCCACACCTTTTTTCACCATATCACGAATGTAGTGATATCGAATATCTATATGTTTCATTGTATCATGAAATATGAGATTCACTAACATATGTATACAACTATGGATGTCACAGTGGATCACAGTTGGTCCTGGAATCTAACCAAATAATCTAGCAAGGAGTTTTCGAAGTCATACTGCTTCTCTTGTTGTTGCACTGGAATCCATATACTCAACCTCTGTGGTGCTAAGTGCTACTAAGGTCCACTTCCTGCAACACCAGGAAATCACTACAGATCCCAAACTGAAGCAAAATCCAGAAGTACTCTTCCTATATGAGACACACCTAACCCAATATGAGTCAGAAAATCCTTGCAATATCATATTACATCCTAAAGCATATCTTAGACCATATCCCATAGTTCCATGTAAGTATCTGAGAACATGTTTTGCAGAAACCTAGTGAATCTGCCTCATATCACTCATAAACTGGGTGAGAGTATTCATAAAAAAACATATATCATTTTTGGTGTTTTCTAGATACATCAAAGAGACAATAAACTAGTGCTACATGGTAGGATCAATCACATCATAATTTGAAGTAGACTCCTTCAGTTTCTTGAAATTTGCATCCATCAGGGTAGCCATGGACTTGCAGTCCAACATCCTGAATCTGTTCAAAATATCAATGGTATATTTTCCTTGACTTGGGAATATTTCCTTCTGCCTCTTCCATACTTCTAATCCCAAGAATTAATGCATCAATCTGAGGTCCTTCATCTCAAACTCGGAGAAAATATTCTTCTTACACCATCCAATTAGTTTCTCATTTCTTGTGAGAAACAAGTCGTCCACATACAAAACCCAAATCAGTGGTTCATCATCCATAATATTGTAGTAAATATTAGGATCTGCATCACTCTTGGTGAATTCCAAGTTTACCAGGTATCCATTTATCCATCCAAACCAAGCATGAGGTGCTTTCTTGAGTCCATATAATTCCTTTTTCAGTTTACATACGTGATAATATTTCTCATGGACAATAAACCCTTCTGGTTGTTTAATGTAAACCTCTTCCTCGATAATACCATTGAGTAAGGCGGTATTTACATCCATTTGATGCATCTCCCATGCCATAGTAGAAGCAATAGGAATGATGGTTCTTATGGAAGTATATCGAGCCACAGGAGCAAATGTTTCATCATAGTTAATTCCTTCTTTCTGAGAGAATCCTCTGGCAACAAATATGGCCTTTTGTTTTTCCATGCTACCATCTGCTATGTGTTTAATCTTGAAAATCCATTTGGAGGTTACTACCGACTTCCCCTCAGGTATCGATACAACCTCCCATACGTCATTCTTCATGATGGATTGGAATTCCTCCGTCATGGCATCCTTCCAAATTTGGTGTATGGATGCTTCTTCGTGCGTGGTAGGTTCTGAGTCAATGATGTGACTCATAAATTCTACTTAACTCGATAGAATATGAGGTCTTTTTATTCCTGATGGATTATGTTTGGAGCTTTGTGCCTATCTACATCCTGCAATGTCTGTTGTGTCCATCTAGTTATTTTCTGTCTTACTGCCATATCTATGAGAGCATCAACTGGCTCAACTGGATCAATGGGATCGATCGATTCATTATTTTCTTCATACTCCCTCTTAACTTATGGAGGGGGAGATGATCTCATCTCTTCATCATCATCGATCTCCATATCATATCCTCTTCCTTTTCAGATAGCCATCTCTTATTCAAAGGTCACATCCTTACTGAATTCAATCAGCCTCGATCCTACGATATATATTTTGTAAGCCTTTGAAGACTCACTGTATCCCACCAATATTCCTTTCTTGTATGAAGGTTCTAGTTTTGTCCTTTTATTCTTGGGAACATGAATGTAGACTGGGAAACCAAAGATGCAAAGGTGGACCACTTCTGGCTTCACTCATGTGAAGGATTCTTCAGGAGTCATGTTCTTCAAGATTTTATTAGGGAATATGTTTTGTACATAAACAATTGTTATGGATGCTTCTTCCCATAAGAACATCGGTAGACTCTGGTCATGCATCATGGCTTTAGATTCCTCCATAGCTGTTCTGTTCTTCCTTTTCGTAACCCCATTTTGTTGTGGGTTGTAGGGAACTATGAGTTCCCTCTTGATTCCTACTTCCTTGTAGAAATCATTGAATTCTGTAGAGGTATATTCTCTAGCATTGTATAATATCAAGATCTTAATTCTTCTTCTTGACATATTCTTGAATTGTGCTTTGAATTCCTTGAATTTGATGAGTACTTCCTCGTATTCCTCGGTCTTGAGGAAGTATATCCACTTCTTTCGTGAGTGGTCATCAATAAATATTACATAGTAGTTGTAACCACCTAATGAAGTAATTGTCATGGGTTCACACAAGTCAGAGTGGACTACATCCAATATTCCCTGGGATGTGCTTGAAATGATCTGCGCCATTGCTTCTGCAACACCTCTCTTTGTGCTTATACTTCTCTTAGCTCTAACTCTTCCTCTGCTAACTTTGATTCTTCCTTTAGACTCTCTAAATGGGTCGAACCATGCCTCTCAATATGATTTTACAGCCTCCGGGCCTTCCATGCGAGGGATTTGTTCCATCATTAATAAATCCTCATTGATTGACTAGGTCCTTTGTCAATTCTTCAAATCTAATGCATGCCTTAGTCATTAATTGCAAATCTTTACAACTTGCGCTATCACCCGCGTGGTGTAATTGCTTCATTTATTGCTTGATTTGACCAGTTCGCTCTTCGTCTGGTATCGACAAGTTCCAAACTGTGTCGTAGTGTAACTTTTCTCATCGCTCTCCTTCTGTTGACAGACTTCCCTTCAGAATTTTCCATTTTTTTGGTATTTAGCATTGGTGATGCGTCTATCTATTTTGATAGTGCTTTAGTCGACTCCCATTTTATAATTTTGGAAAAAGTACTCCGTCTAACTATTGCAACTGTACCTCACCTTCATCGGTAATGAAATGTATGATGTAGGGACCAAGACAATGCATCTGAAGCTTACCTAGGTGATTCACAAACTTGTTGTCGTAGAGGAGAGCCATACCTCCACATTGGAAGTGTTTTTTTTTTACGTGGCGATCATGACATGCCTTCTGCTAATCCTTTTCTACTTGCTGATGAAATCCTGCAATGAAGCGGTCCTCTTCAAGGCGTACTAACGACGTCAACCTTTCCTCAATTTCTCTTTCATCGCTCATTCCTATTACAGTTTCTATGCGTAGATTGGGGATGATATATTCCATAGAAATTACCACTTCTTGTCCATAAACCAACTTGAATGGTGTCTACCTCATGATTATTTTACCTGTCATTCTGTAGGCCCATAATATCGCAGGGAGTTTTAGATCCTAGCCATCGTGATTCGTATTATATACCTTAGTAAGTGCATTTTCTAGTATCTTGTTGAACACCTTGACTGCTCCATTTGCTTGTGGGTGATATGGAGTATTTTTCTTGTGATGTATATGGAATTCCTTAATCATCGTTCTGATTGTCTAGTTAAGGAAATGAGCTCCTTGGTCGCTCATCAATATCTTCAGATATCTAAATCAGGTGACCACATTGTCGAATAGGAACCTCATCAATGTCACGACTGTGAAATCCTTTACTAGTGTTGCTTCATCCCATATCGTTAGATAATCATTCACAGTGATGATATGTCGCACACCTATTCTTTTTCTTGGTGGATTGATAGGTCCCATGAAATCAACTTCCCATTTGTTTAATGCTTGCAACGTTACCTGAGGTACTAACAACATATCGTCTCTTTGCGATGCTTTTCCTGCTCTTTGACATACATTGCATCTTTTAACATAATATGCAATGTCGTCGTGTACTTTCGGCCACGATAATCTAGCTTTGAGTATTTTTTTGGTGGTCGTACATCCTCCATAGTGCCCTCCTACAATCCCACCATGTGCCTCTGCCAAATCTCTTTCCTACTCATGTGGAAGAACATATCGCTGCAGAATTTCATTCATCCCCATATTGTATAGCTACCCCACGATCAATTGGAAGTCAGCAACTCTGACAACCAGTTGTTTATTTTGATTAGTGGTGAAATCCTCATGGGATTTTCGTGTTGTTAAAAGTTGGATAATTTATTCGTAATGGTCATCGAACATTCTGACTCTAAACAATTTGCTCATCATGTAAACTATCCTCAATGTTTCTTGGTTCTTTGCCTGACTCTATCCTTGATAGGTGATCAGGTATTGCATTCAGTCATCCAAGCTTCACAATGATCTCGAAATCAAATTCTTGAAATTGCAGTAACCATCGATAGATATTCCCCCCCAACACAAGATTATTGACTAAGTACTTCAATGCTGAGTGATCCGTAAACATTTTGAAATGTCCTCCTAACAGGTAGTGACAGAATTTCTACAATGCATACACCATCACCAATCCTTCCCTTTTGGTCATTGTGTAGTTTCTCTCTGAAGTAGACAACTTCTGAATTGCAAATGTGATTGGGTGGTCTATTGATCCTTTTCCCGGCTGGGCCAATATTACTCCTAATGCGGCTTATGAAGCATCAACATGGACATGGAAATACTTTGTTCAATCCGAAAAAACTAATATCGATGTTACAACCATCTTCTGCTTTAGTGTATCGAGGCTCCTTTGGCACTCGCTGTTCCATCTGAAATTCACATTCTTCTTTAACAATTTCTCCATCGACGCAGTGATCGTTGTGTATCCCCTTATAAACTTCCGGTAATACCATGTGTGTCCCAATGTTTCCCTTAGTTGTTTCACTATCGTTGGTGCCGGTAGGTCGACAATTACTGCGATCTTGGTGGGATCGACCAACATTCCTTTCTTGCATACAATGTGTCCCAATATAAATTCCAGATGATGTGCAAAATATACATTTTTTCAGATTCAATGAAATATGATGTTGTCGACATCTTTCCAATATCAATCGAAGGTTCACGGTATGGTATTTTACCAACCTATATATGATATAGTCGTCCATATAGACTGCAAGGAATTTATGAATAAAATATTTGAATGCAACAACAACTAACCTTGAAAAGATCGCCGTTGCATTCTTGAGGCCAAACGACATCACTATGTACTGAAAACATCCCCATTCTGTCACAAAAGTGGTTTTGTGTCGATCCTCCTTCGCAATTCTTATTTGACGATAGCTTGAAAAGTTGTCCATGAATGAATAGATTTCCTGTCCTCCAACTCCTCCCAACACCTCTTTAGTAAATGGTGTCAGAAAGGGAACATGAAGACTTGCGTCATTCAATTTTCTGAGATCAACGCAGATCCAGATTTCACCAGTATTTTTTTCCTAAACAACCATCAAAATAATCCATTTTGATTCTTTGACAAGCTCGATAATTCCTACATCCAACATTCACTCTAATTCAGTTTTGACGCACTCTTTATACCTCGGATTCAACCTATATGGTCACTATTTTACTGGTTTCACATCAGGATTAGAGGAATCTTTATTTCTCCCAAGTCCCTTGAAATACCTTTCATCTTAGAAAATTTAGTCTGGAATAAGTCCTGAAGCTCATGTAGTATATCAGTGACTTTCCCCATTGCTGAATAATCCCAATAATCTCCAATACCAGCAAACTTTGGGTCTTCTTTTGTCCGAATATTGACCTTTTTTTTAATCTTCAATGGTTGTTTGAATTTGTCTTATGGCATTTCTGGTGCTTCCGTGTTATGACTTCCTTCTGAATCTGGAATGTCAACAAATCTTGGATCATCTTTGTTATCAAGTTCTCATAACACCTTGTAGAATTCCATCATCATATGCGGTGTTAGTGTCCTCTATGATCCATTGGTAGATCAGCCAGAACTATCTCCAATACTTTGTCGTGGATGTTCTGTAACAACCTATGAATGAATAGATTTTTGTTTGTGAAACCGAAAGTATGGCTGAAGCTGGCAGTCAGCTCTTCCCAAGTTGTTGTTTCCCTTCGTAGCTCTGTAGAAACATACCATCTCAGTGGTATTTCGTCCAACGTATGAATGAACGCATGAACCCATTCCTCCTTTGGCCTCAGCTCCCATGCTGCTTGGCATGTTATCAGATGATCACTTGGATAATTTCTTACATCATACTTCTTTCCATTTTAGTACTCATCTTCCCCGAATGAAACTTCCATCAGTCGTTGACATATTTACCAGACTCCTATCAATGTATTATGTGCATCCCACCATATCGTTGGAGTGGCCTTTAGTGCCTCTTCCAGTGCCAACAAACGTTGTGGTTAAGATACTTTGTCTTCAAATTTGCTAATGAAAACTATCAGGTTAGGTAGCCCTTCATATGTCAGAAGATCAAATGCTTCTGTTGCTACCCATTTCAGTGACTGAGTGACTCGTGTGTATTTTCTAATTGATACTTTGTGAAATTGGTTCTTCGAGTTCTCTAGCAATTCGTCCGAGTCTAAATATGCTGAGATGATGCTTCATCAACCCAACTCTCCATCAACAGTGGGATTGATATAGTATTCAGAGACATTATAGGCATGATCCAAACCTCCTATGACTTCGTCTTTTATTGGTTCAACATATCGCTTCCCTTCGAGGGGAACCAATGGAGAAATGACCCCAATGTTGCAATTCTGGAATGTCATTATCCTTTTATTGAAATTGATAACCGTCAAGTTTTCCATCGCCAAACCAATTCCCAACAGTGCAAGGCATGGGATGGCATCGTCGACTATATCAATAACATCAAAGTCTACAAACGTCCTCAATCCTTCCACTTCGACAAGTAAATAGGGTACTTGTCCGATTGGAGAACTTTGGCCTAATTTCTAGATGAAGTTGTACTGGCGACCAGACTAACTGTGGATTTCCCATCATTTCCCATGTTCACTTGGTTAGGATATTCACATATGATCCTAGATCCAAAATAACTGAATCTACATCATATTCACCGATTTGGACATTCATCCTCATTTCTCTTCCCATTTTCTTCTTTTGCAATGAATTAACTGGAAGATCATGTCACCCTTCTTCTTGTCGATACAAAAATATTAATATCTCTGCTAATGCATCTTGATATTTTGTTAACGTTAGACAACTTTCTAGAAAAAATTTCAAAGTACCGACCTTTCTCTTTGATCTTGGTGAGTTTTTAGAATCAAAACTTGACGACATCTCGTAAATACTTAGCTTATCATTGTTCTTGTTCAAGGTGTCTTTTGCTTCGAAGAAGGATTCTTTCTCTGTTTATACATTGAATTGGAATTTCTTTTCAGCCGTAGGTCGGACATTTAGGAGTGGTCCTTCATCTCCTATTGTAGCTCCTCCTCTTGTTACTATGTCGACATTTACTAGATGAGTTCTTAGTTCCACCAATATCTTCCCCACATTCGGTCCAGGATTTTGATTCTGAGTCGGATTTGCATTATGGTTTGGCTGTAGTTGTGGTTTGGAGTATTAGCTTTCCATTTCACAATTAATTGTGGACATTCCTCGATGGTGTGGTTAGCTGTGATATAGTAAGTACAATGAGATGCTAGATTCAGAAAATTCCTTTGATAATGTCCCAACACTCCACAATTATAGCACATAACTGGTCCTCAACCTTGACCCATAGCTCCTCCACGACCAAAGCCTCCATTACGTCCTCTGCGAAATCCTCCTCAAAGTCTTCCTTGCCGCTGGTATGATGGCTGGTTATACTGTGGCTGGTTAAATTGATGTTGTGGCGATTTATACTGTGACTAATGCAGATTATACTACAGTTGCATTTGGTTATACTGCGGTTGTGGCTGATTGTACCGTGGCTGAATATACTGTGGTTACGGTTGAAGTTTTTCCCTTGGTCGTTTCTCCTCTCATTTTATAAAGTATGTATCCATAGTTCTTTCTTGGAGTAAATCATAAGCTTTGCAATCATTTTATTCATGACCAACTGACTGACATAAGTTGCAAAGATGGTTTCGACACAACCTTCTGTAAGTACACACATTCTTCTAACTGATGTCCTATTTTCTGACAAATTCGACACCAAGGAAATCCTCCTTGAATTAGTGGGTTTGGAGCCCCAGACTGTAAGTATTCACAAAAGTCTGGACACTGATATTTGTGATGTCCCTCAGACTGACATAGACTGCAACGTACTTCTTCGCAGACCTCTTTCCATTTCTTAAGATCTTGCAGTTGGATATTAAGGTTATCCAACTGTGACTGGATCTAGCTCATGCCAATCCCTATTTCACCGACTGGTGAAGCCTCCAACTTCATCGGGATATCCAAGCCTTCCACCAGGGATGTGATCTTCTTTTACATCAATGGAATACAGATATGGGGTACCAAGGCTACGATGAACTATTCTTTATGCTGCGCATCACTCATTCTGAAGAGAACCTTGGATATTAGATTTTTGAATCGCTGATCGGAGTCCCACACCGACTCATTGGGTAATTACTTTATTTCCTTTAATTCAGTAATATACTGCGATTCTGATTTAGGTTTCTTGAATTACTTTATCATTCGAGTCTTGATTTGTGCTAGGGTCTTCTGGGGATGCGTCATCGGTACTTGTATGAATTTCATATACCTGTCCAGCGCTCAACCGTGAAAGGTCATCTCCAATTGTCCTTTCTTTATATCTCCATCTTGTACTTCTTTTATCGTCCACACTGCTTTGCATAAGAACCGATATTGTTCAGGATCCTCTGTCCCATTACCTTGAAACAAGGGTAGCTTTATAACATCACCCACCATTATGGGTCTCCTCCCAGTGCTCGTTGATCTACCATTATTACCATTGTGTTGACACACAGGACACCCTTGCAATGAACTTGTGTTTCTCCCTCCTAGGTTCGGTGCGGTGCACAGAGTTATAGGAATGTTGTAGCTTTGGGTTGGTCCTTCCTCAGGTTCGGGCGTAGCCTGGTCATTTTCTTATTCTGCCATTACTCCCACTTGAACTAGGAACCCTTCTTTCCTAGGAGTTTACTAGCCAAATAGACCTTTTGGCTATGATACCAATTGTTAGAAAACAAGACTGCAAAGCAATAAAAATAAACAATAAACACGATTGAAATACTAAAACATATAAAACATTACAAGAGAGACCCCAATATAACATGGTTCACCCAATATGGGATACGTCCACACATAAATTTCTAGTCCTTTTATAATTATATCATCCAACAAAATGAAGGGATACAACTGCAACCACACACCTGCTGCACTTCCTCTTCACTCTCTCATAGTCTCTCTCACACAATCACATAGATTGTTTTACAATGCTACACTACAATACACAACCGTATTACAATGGATTCCTTTTATAAATGGAATACCATGGGAAAATACCATGGCTACCCAAAACCATGTGCCCGTAAATCACCCATTATTGACCAAGTCATGACTTTGAAATTACAACATTTAACAAGGAATTTTTTTCTTAAATTTTTTCTATGGGATCACTGCCACCGAACCCCCACCAGGGATATCTCCCAAAATAGTCTTCCTCCCCATGGACCCCCTGATGAATATAGTGGGGGGGGGAGGGGGAAGCCTGCCCACACCCCTCTGTCAGGTGTTGGGATCCAAACATGATTGGAATAACATATTTGAATAAGGAAGATCATGATCCACAACCAATAGTATGTATGTGTCAAACTTTTGGTACCACATCCTTGGAGATTGCTTTAGACCATAAAGGGACTTCTTTAGTTTACATACCGGATCTTTCTTTCCCTTTACTATGAACCCTTTTGGTTGTTTCATGTATATTTCTTCTTCCATATCCCCATGTAAGAACATTGTCTTCACATCCATCTTCTCTACTTCAATATCAAAAGTAACAACAATAGAAAGAATAAATCTAACATAATTTAATTTTGTAACTTGAGAAAATATTTCTCCAAAATCAATTCCCTATACCTAACAATATCCCTTTGCTACCAAGCAGGATTTGTACTTCTCCACTTTACCTTCTGTATTCATGTTCTTTTTAAACAACCATTTTCTCCCAATGGATTTTCTTCCAACTGGTAATTGGACTAGATCCCTAGCTTCATTTTTGTCCAAAGCGTCCATTTCTTCAACCATGGCCTTCTTCTAGTGATCACTATCATCTGAATAAAAAAATTACTTCACATTTCTAGGATCTCATCAGTAATAGACAAAGAAAAATGAGAGCGAAAATAAAGAGGGGAATACCTTTCTAGTTTCCTTCTTTCTCAAGATGATCTCCTCAAAATTGGGGTATGAGGTTCTTCTTCTTATGATTCAACTTCTTCTATTGAGTCAGATTCTTCACCTTCTAACTCAAACTCTATTTTTTTTGTTCCTTTTTTATTGGAGTAACTTCCTATCTAGGTACTTCTTTGACCTCTCTAAACACAACATCTCGACTATAAACAATCTTCTTAATTACAAGATTCCAAAGCTTATAACCTTTCATACCATCTTTATATCCAATAAAGATACACTTTTCAACTTTGTTATCCTACTTGCTCCTTTTCTCCTTTTGAACATTTACATAAGCATCACTACCAAAAAAATTCATATGCTTAATAGTGGGTTTCTTACCACTCCATACCTCTTGTGGAGTTTTATCAATCAATGCTAATGTGGGTGACCGATTTACCAACTAACATGTTGTCTCCATTACTTCTGCCCAGGATTCTTGTCCTATCTCAGCACTGATTAGCATGCTCCTTTCCTTTTCCATCAACATCCTATTCATTCTCTTGGGAACTCCATTCTGTTGAGGTGTGTATGGAATATTCTTCTTCCTTGCTTTACCACACTTCTTACAAAAGTCCTCGAATTCATTCACGTAGAACTTTCCACCATTGTATGTCCTCAACACCTTTATTTTCTTTTCTAACTGATTCTCTACAAGAATATTAAATTCTTTAAACTTAACCAATACTTCATATTTCTTTCAAAAGAAATAGATCCATGTGTTCCTTGAGAAATCATCTATAAGAGAAACAAATACATAGATTTTCCTATTGATGGAACGCGTACAGGTCCAAACACATCACTATGTATTAATTCTGGAATTCCTTTGCTCTTGTAACAGTAGATCCAAGTATTACTCGATTTTGTTTTCCATATATGCAATTCTCACAGAAATCAAAATACAGAGTGCAATCAATCATACCTTCAACCATACATTTACCTCGTAATTCTCAAAGTCCTTTTTCTCTGATATGCCCCAATCTTTGATTCCATAGCATTGTATTTCCTCCTGATGCAGTCAAGGTTCTGTCATCTTTACCTCGTTCCTCAGGCACAACATAACCGTTACATTCATCAATGATGGTGCTTACCAATAGTTTGTACAAAGTTCCATACCTAACTCCCCTCATTAATACCTTTGAACCTCAAACCATTTTGCAACCACCATCTCCACACATAGCCTTACACATGCAACATCCATCTTTCTAATAGATATCAAGTTTTTCGCTAGATTTGGATTGTGTAGCACTCCACGTAGAGTTCTAATCCTTACATCCTTGATTTTTAGATTGAGTCTACCACGTCCAACGATACTGGATGGTTAATCATCTCCCAAGTACACATCTCCTCCATTGTACTTTTCATATTCATAGAACCACTCCCAATGAGGGGTCATATGACATGACACACTCGAGTGAATCAACCATATATCATGTTCTGAATGGCTACACGTGGAAGATAGGTACACATCCCCTCCTTCTTCTAAGGAGGTATTTACCCCTGTGGAAGGGGTATCCTCGAATCAATCTTCTTTCTCATAATTATTAGATATGCAATCCTTTTTATAGTGCCCAGCTTTACTGCATTTCTAGCACTTATTATTTTTCCTGGGGATTTAGATCTACCCTTAGTTTTAGATCGCCCCCCCCCCCCCCCCCCCCAAGATCCTTTATTTTTGTTTCTCTCCTAGGGACGACCTCTCATAGACAAGGCATCCATGTTATGATTATCTATGGTTTTCTGCCTCATCTCTTCTAATAGTAGGGATGATACTATTTCATCAAATTTTAAGGTCACTTGATTAACACTACCTATTGCAACAATTAGGTTGTCACATGAATCCAACAAAGAACACAATAATGTAATACATTTATCTTATTCAACCATTTTAATGCCAACATACATTATCTGAATTACTAGAGTATTGTAGACATTCATATGATCTATTATTGTGTGATTTTCACACATTCTTAGATGAAATCGTTTCTTTTGCAGAAAGAAGTTGTTCATAAGGGATTTTGATTGATAGAAACTCCCTAGTTCCCCCCAAATATTTACTGCACTATATTTAACATATACATTCAACAAAACAAAGTCTGGTAAGAACATTATAATTGTACTCCTTCCCCTTGCTTCTAATTTATCCCAGTCTTCTTGTGATATTCCAGTGAGTTTTGTACCCGTATCCATAACAATCCATTGTTCCCGATCTATAAGAAGATCCTCCATTTTGAGCTTCCATAGCTCAAAATTCTGGTCGTTAAATTTCTCGATATCAATTCTCGAACTACTCACCATTCTCTTTCAATGCACAAATCAACACTGCAAAGCTCCTACTAAACCCATGTTTATCTTAGATCCAAGATATAATAACCGCGTCGAAACCTCAACAACAAAGGCACTGCGTTGATGCTAAATCGAGCTCTGATATACCACATGTAAGTTTTAAACCTGTGTAGAGAAGCAAAACAGAAATTACACCACAACATTCACACATAAAACACTGAGATTTACCCTAGAAACCCTTAACCAGGAAAACCAACAAACATTGGAGCCATACCTCCTATTTTCTTATTATCATTATGATTAAATCACAATACAATATAGGTATTCCATAGCCTCCAATACCATAGTCCATTAACCCGGATTAGAAAATAGACCCCAATCCTTTAACAGAGATTAAATTACATATTTTTAGAAAATTCCCCAAAATAACAAAAAACAACCCAAAAATTCAGGTTTGATGTTCTCATGTCATCAAAAATGGCCTAGCGACCATCATAAATGGCCTAACAATCGTTTTAGTGAAGGTTTCGACATGGATCATCAAGAGCATCGCTAATAGGTGAACCTCCCACACACACATGAAAATAATATAACATATACCCAACAATTTATAGTTACCGGCATATACCACTTGTTATGCATCGTTTATTCAGAGTAAAGTGCAAACTCTATTTTATCAAGGGTTGAAGAGTCAAGTTCCCAACTTAGATGTAGGTCACGCTCCTTTTTTTAGCTTTGTTGCACAATCTGTCTTTCTTTGGATACTGGTCAAAATATTGGGAAACTCCCATAGTCTCAATTTCGTGCCACTTACGACAATGTTCTTTAAGTTTGGTTCCATGCAATTAAGAAGATTCATATTTTATTCAATTTCAAATTCAAAGAATTTAGATGGTCTTGATTTCCAATAATTTCCTCTTGAGTAGTGTCTAGTAGACTATCAAGCTTGACAAATTCACTTGTTCTCATTTTCATGCCACTTGCACCATTGATCTTCAAATTTGATTTCATACAAGAAGGAGATTCATATTTTCTTCAATTTCCAAATCAACGGATTCAAATAGTGTCACTTTCGTATATTTCCTATAGAGCAGTCCCTGCTGGGAAACAAACTGATTATACCCTTTCCATTGAATGATATTTAAGCTTGGAAACATTTTTCCTTCAAATCTGAAAGAAACATATGTACTTAATGAACTTCCATTGGATCCTAAAACATTCATCTAAACCACATGTTGCAATGAATGAATCTCTGTTATTTTCATGAGACTCGAATCGATGGTTTTAAATCAATTCTAGAAGATTAATATCGATCCTTCTAAAATTGTTGTGAGTTTTTTCATTGTTTTTCACTCTTCCCATCTACATCTTTTAATCAGACAATTCACCCACTTTAATGAACGTCTCCAGCTTTTCCAGTGTCAAAAATATTATATTTGTTTTCTCACAAAATATGGGCATCAATTTTACTCTTGATGAATCCATAGTTAAAGTCTGAAGCATAATTTGCCAAGACAAACAAAATTGCAAAAGTAACAATTTATGGTTAAAAAATCAAAAACTATTTTATTTGAATACATCTTTGTTAACATCTTTATATTCATGCTTAAAATTGCAAAATATTATACAATATGCCATCCTATGAAAGCCTCTGGTCTAGTATAGCTAGCCAGGAAATTACTTGGCCTTATGGGTTTTATGGCCATCCAAATTTCAAATAGTGACTTTTACAATCAAACATCAATGTCCTGCTTACACCTTTGTTTGCTGCTTCTTTTTGTGGATTTGGATATATCAAATTTAGTTTAGTTAGAAGAGGAGAAAAAAAACAATGTGTGCATTTCCCTGACAAAACAATAGATTTCAATCACGAGGAATTAGCAAGCATATTCCTCCCTTCCATGTCTAGCTCAGTATACCAATCTTATGATGGCATAGGGAGTCGTTAGAAAACCCGTTTAATCTTTTCTAAGAAATCAAAAGCTTCAGACAACTGTAAGTTTTAAACCTATGCAGATAAGCAAAGCATATAGATTCTTCTAAGCAAAATCGAGATTACAACACAACATTCACACATAAACTTAGAGATTTACCCTGGAAACCCTTAACCGAGAAAACTAGCAAACCTTGGATCCACACCTCCTATTTTCTCATTATCATTATGAATCCTCCACAATACAAAATATGGATATTCAACAACACCCAATACCCTAATCCATTCACCCGGATTAGAAAATCGACTCCAATCCCTTAATCGGGATTAAATTACATAGTTTTAGAAAATTCCCCAAAATAGCCAAAAACAACCATTTTTTTTGCTCGCTTGCCCTCGTGTCGAAAATGGTCTAACAACCATTTTTGTCATCGATAACATCCTAACGGCTGTTTCTGAACGAGAACATTCCTAATGGCCATTTCAGAATGGAAACAGGCCTACCAGCTTGTTTCCGAGAAGGGGTGCTGACAGGGATCGTCAGAAACAACGTTGATAGGTGCACCTCCACTCCACATGCACATGCAAAGAATATAACATATGCTCAACAATAGCTTGCCAATTATATCATGTCCTGTAACTTATCATCTTCTAACAAAAGGATGGTGACCCGTTTTGAAACAAAAATCTGCAACACTGTTTAGGATACTTTGCATTGTGCTTGGGATTGTTGTACTAAAATTGTTTTTGTGTGCGCATTAGTGGAATCCTTTACTATTGTATTTCTATTGTTTGTCCCCGGTTATTTTAAGTCAGTCCATGGCCTGGAATTTAAAAACTTAATGGCAGCATCAACAATTTGGAGTTTGTTCCTAGTATGTTTCGAAAACCGATTTATTCTTTTCCAAAGCAATGCCATGCAATTTGTTCCATGAAAATTAAAATGACATATGCATCTTTTAATATATAAATTCATCACAATAGTGCTTAATTGGCTTCTTTTATGGAGGAGTATGTCATACTCCTAGTCTTTTTTACATGTTTATGTTTTGATCAATGGCTAGGCTTATATCTCATGCTCGTAATATATATATATATATATAGGAGAAGACTTATTCTAATTTTTGGTAATAAATTTTATTAATGTTTTACTTTTGCTACTGATATATGGAAGTTGGATTTATGGTTTGAATGTCTACTCTTTTATATGATGATTTGTGTTAGTGACAACTAGTTTCTGCTTTATATGTTTAATGTTAAGCTCTTGCATGTGACTTGCATTTCTTAATAAAATGCAAAGTTTTTATATTTTTTAATTGCACCGAGAGTAACGAGGTGCTCTTTTCTTAATGTGTAAACATTTTAACATAAAAAAAAAAATTACACCTCAAAAAATTGGATTCCTTTCAGTGCTTGATAGATCCACGTTTAAGATGGATCTATGCTCGTTAAAATATTAATTGTGAAAAACATTTTACACGTAATAACAACAAATGCGACTTACTTCAAGTTGATGCATTCTTTTTGCAATGTCAACCTACATTTACATAGACAAGTCTCTAAATCAATCAACAATAATAACAAAATGCCTTGTACTTTAATACTTAGTTTCTTGGTAAATGTATTTCCAATACTTAGATTTCTTCTTAATTGTTATTTCCAAAGTAATTCTCTGCAATTTACTAGAAAAAATTTACAGCCAAATTGTAAAATGACAATTTTGAACTAAGTAACCCACCTCATGTTTCTTTCAGCACTTACAATAACAATCATATTTCTTTCAGCACTTACAATAACAATTGCAGCCTCGGAACATTGCCATATGGTGACTCTTGTTTTATTTTGTAAATGTTAAGTTGCATGATACCAAACCTAAATTAATTGCATAATCTTTTAAATACTTACAAATTCTCATTTAAATTATTATTTTTCTCAAAATTATATATATACATATATCTAACCCACGTCTCATTTTCCTTTTAATATCGTTAAACACTTAACCTGATAAATCTCTTAAAATTGTAGTAATTACAATCTAACTACAACTTCCAAAATCCATGAAACGAGTCATCAAAGTTAGAAGATCACATCTCCATAATGAAAGCGAGAGGAATGAGGATTGAAGAAGAACCAAAGACAAATCTACAGGTGGACCACAACGCAATTGCCATTCCGATCTCATGGTATATATATTACTTCAAATACTGATAATTCCGAGCAATGAATGTTTGGTTGCCTTGGTCGTTACGTTGCATATACACATTAAATATACGACTCAAAGATATCGACATACGTTCCTTTTCTTCGGATTGTCCGTCCGTGAATTGAGTAGACATATACAAAACCTGAAGCGGACGAAATAAAGTTGGTAGAAGTTGTCCTTATATGCCCAGCTTGGACACAAATCAACTGTCCCTACTCCGAGTCCCGTGGTCCTTTTTGTTTTTGGGGTTCTTCTACACTGAAGACAATGAACATTACAGGTGTTGAATACGAAAGGCACCTCACTTCTCCGGGAGGCTCCTTCACGTTTTCCAGTTGCACTGAAACATCATGTAAATATGGCCAAAAATAAGTGTATATTTATGGGCTTGTTGTTGCTGGTCAGGTAGGGTGTTTGGCTTCTAAATGATGAAAAAGTATGAATTGATTGATGTATGGGTGTCCAGTAGATTAGTTGCACATAGACGACTGAAGTTGTTTGGGAGAGGATTTGGTTTTTAAATGATGAAAAAGTATGAATTGATTGATGTAGGGTGTTTGGCTTCTAAATTATGAAAAAGTATGAATTGATTGATGCAGGGGTGTCCAGGCCCAAATAGATTAGTTGCACATAGACGACTGAAGTTGTTTGGGAGAGGATTTGGCTTCTAAATGATGAAAAAGTATGAATTGATTGATGTAGGGTGTTTGGCTTCTAAATTATGAAAAAGTATGAATTGATTGATGTAGGGGTGTCCAGGCCCAAATAGATTAGTTGCACATAGACGACTGAAGTTGTTTGGGAGAGGATTTGGCTTCTAAACGATGAAAAAGTATGAATTGATTGATGTAGGGTGTTTGGCTTCTAAATTATGAAAAAGTATGAATTGATTGATGTAGGGGTGTCCAGGCCCAAATAGATTAGTTGCACATAGACGACTGAAGTTGTTTGGGAGAGGATTTGGCTTCTAAATGATGAAAAAGTATGAATTGATTGATGTAGGGTGTTTGGCTTCTAAATTATGAAAAAGTATGAATTGATTGATGTAGGGGTGTCCAGGCCCAAATAGATTAGTTGCACATAGACGATTGAAGTTGTTTGGGAGAAGATTTGGCTTCTAAATGATGAAAAAGTATGAATTGATTGATGTAGGGTGTTTGGCTTCTAAATTATGAAAAAGTATGAATTGATTGATGTAGGGGTGTCCAGGCCCAAATAGATTAGTTGCACATAGACGATTGAAGTTGTTTGGGAGAGGATTTGGCTTCTAAGTGATGAAAAAGTATGAATTGATTGATGTAGGGTGTTTGGCTTCTAAATTATGAAAAAGTATGAATTGATTGATGTAAGGGTGTCCAGGCCCAAATAGATTAGTTGCACATAGACGACTGAAGTTGTTTGGGAGAGGAGTGAGCTAAACTTTAGACCATTTGCATCATTTTTTTTTAAAATTTTGATCAAAATTCGACAAGAATTGTTGAAATTGCAGTTTCAGGTTGTTGAAATTGCATAATTGGGCTGCCCCAGAGGTTTTCGAAGGTGCTGAATCCATTTTTGCAACCAAAATTGCAATTTCAGCAAAAATTCCCTCCCCGGATTCTGATAAATTTCGCCAACAAAAATGCAAATGGTCTAGGGTTTAGCTCACTCCTTTGGAGGATGGTTGATGACCTCAAGACGGAGTAAGCTATCAACACGATGATTTGCACTGGGGCTCACCGGACGCAGTTGAGTGATAGCTTACTCCATTAAACCAAAGCAAGTTTCTCTAGGTTTTCTTTAATTTTTTGCCATGCATTAAAAAGTAGACTGAAATTCTCAATTCTTAATGTTATAACAAGGCTTCAACGGGTAATCAATGGCTTAGGAAGTTGGACGTGATTTTTTCACAAGTGGTGCAAGAGTGCACAATTGCTCCAAAGAATGTTGTTATTTTCTGATTTCAATCAAGCAGAAAGATCACTCATCTTATTTCAGATATCAAGGAACATCTCAAATTGTCTCATTTGGTTGAGTGGGCCTGAATTCCTGAACTCTTGGATGAACTAAAGCAAGAAATTGGAAGAAAGCTCTCGAGAAGGAATATGGATGAATGAGACTATCCAATAAAAGAGAAAAAATCAAAGAAAACGTAGAGAAGCATGCCTTGGTTTGCTGCAAATTCTTGTTTGTAACGGAGTAAGCTATCACTTAGGCGGTTACATGGGCCCCGGTGCAAATGGTCGGGTAGATAGCTTACTCCCCTCCAGACAAGTGCATAACATCTATTCAACGCTAGATAGTTATGGAGTTTAAGACCCGTTGTGGTCGACGAAAAAAGCTCAACCAAAGCAGTTGAATGGTCGCGAGACAAGCAACATGACTTAGTCGTGTAGGTCGACAACTGATGGAGTGAAGACAGTCGAAGACAATGGCGACCAAAATAATGGAAGGAGTCAGGAGTTAAGCCAACAACCATAAGACATGAGGCCAATACGACCAGAACATGAGCACACATAACTAAGAAGGTAGTTGGAGCAGTTATTGTTTAGTTACGACGGTTGTTGTAGAATGCCAGATGGCAGTATATGGTGAAGAGAGGTAAATGCAAATTTAATGAAGGAGAATCATAGCAGGAAGCGTCGATAAGTTTCTAGAAGGAGATTTGATCAGGAATTTGAACACAATAATGCGGATAAATACCAATGCTTGATCCAAGAAGAGGGTTAGTCTGTTCTTGTTGGAAGCTGGCTATGAGGAGGTTGTTAAATGTTGTAGGAGGAAGATCATTCATTCCTTGTAATTGGGCCAAGTGCTAATTGAAAAGATAATACCATAATTTTGATTTTGAGTTGCAAATCATCTTGTAAAAAGATTCAAATTAATAGAGAACCATAATTCTTGACATTGCTAGTTGTGTTGTGTGTTTGTATGAGTCCATTACATTCTATTGTGCGCACTCATCTGCAACCGACTTAGGTCGTGTCTTGATGCAAGAGCATCATGTTCATTAAAATTTCCAAAGAGTTAATTAGACCATATAGGGTCTTAGTATTTTCCCAAGGAGTGGTTTTTTTTTAAAGATTTGTAAAATTCTCAAAAAGTAGAATTATGAGAATTAGTTAAGTGTGATGCATCATAGGTGATAGGTGTTCAAGTTAAATTTAGGAAAGTAATTATTGTAATTGAAATTCTGCAGAGGAGGCAGAGTCTTAAGACACATAGGAGAGAGCACGTGAAAAAGTGGTAAGCCTATTGGTCTTGTTTTAAAATTGACAAAGACAATGTTTGTTTTCTATGAAGGTAACTGCTGCAGGAAAGTAGGTTTTATGTTTTCATGGGAGAACAAGGAACAATCATGATGAAGAATTGTGATAAGGAACCCACAACAAGTTGATGTTGTAGTGAGAACAACGAAATTATCAAAGGAAGGTGGTTGCAAAAGTGAAAACCTAAGAAAGAACATTGAATGCTCAAGAGGTTCCGAGAAGAGAGAACGGAAGAATACCAAAAGACCAAACTTGGAGAAAAGTTTTGGTGAGGTATTTGTGGCAAGGTGAAAAAGACTTGCTCATTGCACAGGCTAAGAAGACGGTTCACCAAGAGCTTGAGGAAAATCTCATCTGATAAGTGAAGATGACTATTGAAAATCATAAAAGGGGTTTAGAGGAAGGTCACAAGGAGTTGAAAGAAGATGCCAAATCCATTAGCATAAAGTGGAGAATCAATCAAGAATAGTTTGGCAAAGAGATTGTTGAGATTTAAAAGAGAGTCGATGAATTGATAGAGCTGTTACAAGAAGGTGAAGAAGACCAAAGACAAGGTTGTATTTTGAGAAAGAAGAAAGTGAAATGGCCCATATTGCAGGCAAAGATGGATCATAGTTTGCTTGCATGGTGGAAGAAAGAAGTACTAAAGGCAAATG
This sequence comes from Pseudotsuga menziesii, assembly GCA_001517045.1. Taxonomy (NCBI): domain Eukaryota; kingdom Viridiplantae; phylum Streptophyta; class Pinopsida; order Pinales; family Pinaceae; genus Pseudotsuga; species Pseudotsuga menziesii. Next base: position 171,337 of record LPNX010929682.1, on the reverse strand, counting down.
AGTATGAGAAAAAAAATTTCATATGTGAACTTGAACAAGTATCAATCCTTGGGGAGGAAGAAGATATCAATGAGCACTATGTTCAAAGTTTCATGCACTATTTGGGAATTCATGCCAGCATGAAGAGATGATGCTTGGAGCATCTAAGGAGACTAGAGAGTATCTTGTTTTTAAAACTAAGGTTTTGTGTGCTTTTGCAGGTACTGAAGATAATAAAGATCAAGAGGAAGAAGGAAGGGATCAACAAAGAGATCCTAGACAACTAGAAGAAAATGAAAAAGACAAGGAGTTGCAAACTCCAAAGGAGAAAATGGGATATGAGCTTGTGCAAGGTTTACTTCTGGAAGGAGAAGATGTGGATAAATGGTCTATTGAAAAACCCATGGAATGTACAAGGAATGCATGCCATCATGGAGAGGATAGTGATGGAGAAGCTAATGAGAGACCAGTCAAAAGTCTCATGAAGCATATGTGGATTGGAAATCAACAAGAAGAGTTGGCCATATTACATTATGATTTTAAAACTAATAATTGGTGTGTGATTGCAGGTGACAGGGTGATGAAAGAGGACACCCATCTAAAGTTGTCACAAAGTTTGAAAAATATGGAGTAATACATTTTCAAGAGATTGAAGCAAGACATAAATATTTCATAAGGAAACCCGTTGAGGATGAGCAACCATTAGAAGTGGTCATCACAAAAGAAAGAGATGAATAAATTCCTTATAAAGGCATTGAAGAAGAACAAAATCAAGAACATGTCATAGCAAAGGAAGAGACAACATCGCCTCATAAAAACATGAAGAGTGAAGAGGATATGCTTTCAGCGGGCATGAAAGCAGAAAAAGATTAAAACTTTGTTTATGAAGATGACTTATACTTGGTTCATATTCATGAGAAGGGTACCAAAGAAGAAGAGGGGACCAATTTGTCTCAAAATGAAGGGAAGCTTGACATAAGAAAGAACATCCGGGTAATTGGCTAATGGAGGTGGTAAAAAAGATGAAGAAGAACAACCATTGAGAGTTGTTGTGAAAGAAGAAAGAAAAGAAGACAATGTACAACTTTGTGATGAAATGCTTGAGAGATGGCGAAAGGAGATTGAGATGTTGGAACACTTTCTAAGAGGACCTGAATATGAAGATGGAGTTTCAACTAGTGATTGAAGGTGTCCATCAACACCTGATAGTGAAAGAATGTCTCAAGTGTTTATGGAGACAAGGAAGGATACTAGTTTCCAAACTAGTGGCTTGTTTGCAGGTACCAAGGAAAGTGTTGGTAAGTATGAGTCTGTGATCAAGGAATTAGAAGACACATTGTTTCTTAGAAATGAAGTTGAAATTCAGGGACAACAAACATATATGGAAGAGGAAGATGTCTTCAAAAACATTGAGGATGCGAGGGTGACAGAAGAAAGTGACAGGCAGCTAGAATATGAGAGGAAAGAGGATCTCATGCAACTTGGTGTTGCCGAGATGAAAGAAGTCAGTTCTGAAATTTCTGAAGAAGAAAAAAACCAATATGTTGTAGAGCAGCGGGGAGGGAATTTCAATGCCTTAGACATCCTTTTGAAGATGAATGATGAAGAAGAGTTGGGAAGACAACTCTTACATCTAAACATTCTTAAATTGATGGAATCAGCATGGGATAAGGGTCATTAAACTCTTATGAGGATCCACTTGCATAAGTTGGATGAAGAGTTAGATGAGTGGTAGAAACTCATGATAATAAGGTCTTAAGATTTTTTTTGTAAAAGATTGCAGCAGACAATCAACATCACCAATAGCCTCACTGTGGAAGACTATAGGAGCAAGGAGGATGGAGCATTGTAGCATAAAGTATGGAAACCTTGAGGATTGAAGACAATAATAGAAGGTGAAAGAACGTCTTATGGACAACAACAGAACAAAGTTTGGGATCAAGGAAACATGAAGATTGTTGGACAAATAGATCAATTCAAACCAAAGTATTGGAAATGCATTGTTAGTATTGTATTGTAAGATTGCAGATAGAGGATCAAAACGTTATTGCTTGAATAATATACTGCATGCATATCAATATATGAGAAGAGACCTGATCTGCATTAAACAAAGTATGGTGGAATTCTGTTTTGATATTTGAGATTGGGAAATTTAAATGTGAAATTACTTGCTGGAACAAGGAAATTTAAATGTCAAATTACTTGGAAGTTTTAAATATCAGAATGATATTGCAGAGTTATGATGAAAGGATTCGATGGTTGATATGTGATTGTGGAGATCGAGGGCGGAGTAAGAAGACTCTCACACAGGCCACGAATTGGCTAAATGCTGTTTGAAATTATAAAGAGGCACCAAGAGTATGTTGGGGTAGCGTCGTGGTGTTTTGGAGCCTACCATTCGACCCCTGTCAAAACCATATTATTCCTTTTGCGCACTTTTAATCCTGCACCATTATTTTTTGTTGCATGTCTATGGTTTGAAGAGGTTGCATATAGTAAGCAGCTCACTGCTAATATATGAAACTTCGAATATAGTAAGCACTGCTAATATATGAAAATTTCGAGGCTTTCAAAGATTATATTTAGAGCAGCTTTGAGAAATAATGAGGATAAATCCATCTTAATCATGTAAAGTAAGACTAATCTAAGTTAAAAAACATTAACTAAAAATAAAAATCAATTTTTATCAACAAGTAACCAATTGAATCACCACAACAAGCATTTCTACCTTGCCCAATTCCTGGTCACACTAAAATTAACTTGTTCTTTTCAAATGATACAATGAAAAATGGATAAGAGAACTTGTAAAAAAAAGTTAAAGAGATAGAAAGCTATTAAGTTAAAATAAAATTATTTCAATAATTTTATTATTGAGTCAAATATTTTAAAAGAATGGTTGGAAAATTTATAAAAAAGTTAAAATAAAATTATTTCAATAATTTTATTATCCCTCATCCAAATCTCTAATACATGAGTCAAATATTTTAAAAGAATGGTTGGAAAATTTATAAAAAAAAAAACAATACCCTTTTAAAACTTGAAGTCAAAGATTTAAAAAAAATAGTTAGAAAATTTATAAAAAAAAAAAAGACAATATGCAACTTTAGAAGGTCTAGGTCATAGGGTCTTTTCTAAAGTAAGTATATCCCTCATCCAAATCTCTTTTAATACTTAAGTCAAAGATTTTAAAAGAATGGATGAAAAAACAATCATATTAATTAATAATTATTATTTTTATATATTAATTAATAATTATTATTTTATATTAATTAGTGGATAAAAAACAATATTAATAATTAATAATTAATAATTATTATTTTTATATATTAATTAATAATTATTATTTTTATATTAATAATTATTACAAAGTAGTGGATAAAAAACAATCATATTAATTAATAATTATTATTTTTATATATTATTTTATAAAAAATTAATAAATAAACATAAATTGTTTTATAAAAGAATTTAACAAACAAATATAAAGTTAAGATGAAATTGGCTTATGAAAAATATCAAATGATCACATCCTTATATTACACAGGATGATGAAGAAAACTATTATCCATAAAAATATAAAGTTTCTAAAAAAAAGTTTATGAAAAATGGATACCTCGACCTTTTTTCTTCCTAAGAAAAATGAGCCTTTTACGAAACTTGCAAAGAATTGTTGTAACAAGTTTTATTTTAAACTTTGTTGATCATTAAAAAGCTTCCAGATATTAGATTTAAATAATATTAAACCTTTTTAAATTTGATATCTTTATTGTAATACATACTATTGATTTATTTTAGTAATAATTTTTTATATTTAAAAATTATAATTATATATGTGAAAAAGTAGTATGCATTTAAAAATAAAATAACAAAATCTAAAATGTTAAGATTGAAGAATGATGATAATAGTGATTGGAGTATAATATAAAATATATAATTTTTTTGATTGATAAGAGAGTGAAATAATGAATTTTGATTGAGAATAGGTTAGTGTAATAATGAGAAGTTTTAATTATATAAATTAATAATTTATAGGATTTGATGTGGAAAATAAAGATGCTGAAAAAAAAATAAGATTAATTAGTAAAAATAATTTTAAGGATAAATGTAAATAAAAATAAAAGGTAACTCAAGTATATCAATATATATGTAAAGTGATGTAAGAATATAACATACTTCACTTATATCACTACAATTAATATCATTATAGATTCAATATAGTTTTAAAGATGTTTTTAGTTTTTTTTCTTTCTTTCAAAAATGATGTAAAAGATTAACAATAACCTTCTTTCAACCACTCAACTATACATAATTCATATCCTTTGGATAATAGAGTAATGCATTTGAGAATGATTGTTAGTGAATAGATTGATAAAGTAGTACCTTGGGGGTTTTCGATGGATCGGCTGCAGGTTCGCCACGAATCTAAGGGGCTGGAGGTATATTGTACATTTCAGATGAGCACTTTTTCACTTTTTCTGCAAGACTTGGGTTGGGTACTAATAATTTTGCTGAGCTCTTTGTCTTAAAATTGCTTATCATTTTGGCATTGAAGCAGGGGGTACAACTCTTGCAGATTTTTGGGGATTCACAGTTGGTGATCAATTGGGTAACTAGTAAGTATAGGATTAATAATATTCTACTTAAGCAGATCTTGCATGAGGTGATTCGTCTATCTAATTTCCTTGAAAAAGTTGATTTTAAGCACATTTATCGTGAAAGGAGCTCTAAGGCAGATGCATTAGCTAATGCGGGTGCTTATGTGGTGGAAGGGCATTGGAGAATCAAGGAGTTTAGAGGATCTGAAACATATGAGACTTTCCATATTTTTTAGGATGGGATGGTTGAGTCATGGTGATTCAGTGGGCAGGATGAATATCATGTTGTCTATGTGACAGCTCTTTTATCGATGTATCTATCTTCATTGTTTTGTTATGATGGTTAAAAATGTTACATACTATGAGCTTCCACTATGTGGATAATGACACTTATTGTTTTACATGTTGATATTCTTTTAGTTTTGAAGATCAAAGTTTTTACTTTGAAATAATGGTGGTTAAAACTTTATAGTTTTTTTGGGCTTTCAGTGGAGAAATTCTTTGTTGAGGTTTACAAGAGGATACTTGCACAATATTGAAGATCAAAGTATATACTTTGAAGATCAATATATTTGATATTGACTGTCTATCTTTCACTGTCTATATTTGAAGGGTTTAAAAGTACATATACTCTCCAGTTTACCATGGGATTACAAGCAAAAGTTTTGAACAGATTTTGAAGATCTATGTCAGATGACAGGTTTACTTTCAGTTTGTTGATCTAGTTTTTTTATAAACATTATGTGTATAAACTACTTTCTGTGTGGATTGTAGTTTATGGATTTTGAAATTTCATGGATTGGATATAAGTTGATTTTCATATCAAGTATTATCTTTTTGTAATAAGCATTTATGTGCTGAATGAATAGTGATAATGGACACTGACCAGTTATTAATAGTGGTTCATATGAGGTATGTAATTTTAATAAAAGTTAAGATTTTTTATGTGGAAAAAAAATAAGAATACTCAAATTAAGGAAAAAATCCTTTTGCAAAAAATGAAATAAAAATAAATAACCATCCATTAAATCAATCAATTTAACTATACATAAGAATACTCAAAGTAAGGAAAATCCTTTTTATAATAAATGAAATAAAAATTAAATAGATAACAATCCATTAAATCAATCAATTCTAAAGATAGTACATGTAGAGATCAATAAGGAGAAACCATTAAAAAAAATGATTGAGTAAAAACCAATTAAGAATTAAGAATTAATAGATTTAAGGTTGAAAATTTTACAGATTTATATTAATTTTTTGTAATGATGTTGATGTAATATTCTTTTGATAAGTTTAATGTTGAATTTTTTATATATTTATTTAGTTTTTTAAGTGATATATATATATATATATCACTTAAAAAATTAAATAAATATAATTTATTTATTTTGATATAAAATAGATTATACTAATCATTTTTACTCATCACTTAAGCTATATTTAATACTTAGATTATCTGACTACAAACTACATGACAAGCTCATCACCTTTTACGATTAAATAATAATTTAATAAAAAATATTCTAAATAATCAAATTTTTATAATACTTATATAATTTGAATAATTTATATATATGCTATTTTAGTAATAGAAAAATGATCCCAAAAGTTCAAATTCCTAACATATGAGTCTTATTACATTTATGATTTTTGAGTGATTTGGTAAAAAGTATTAAAATAATCAAAATTATTATTATGTAATTTGAAAATTATATATATATATTATATAAAAAACCATTTTTGTAGTTGAAAAAATATTGATAGAAAAATGCGATCCAAAAAAGTCCAAATACACGATGACCAGTACCACTCCCAAATAATAGGAAAACGTGGATAAGCTTTCCCGTACAAAGTAGGCTTATAAGGCCAGCACGTTGTACCACTGCCAAATTTAGACGATGATTGAGTTTTATTAGCAAAACAGAAAAAAGTGAATGAGTTTTTCTTAAGATGTGAGGTGCCTTTCTGATTCAATACCTGTAATGTTTATTGTCTTCACTCTAGCAGAACAGGGAAAGTTCAGAGTTGGGACAATTGACGTGTACAAACTGGATAGCTTCAGATTTTGTAAACCTATACTCATACTCAGTCGATACTCATACTCAGTTGAAGGAGGGATGAATTGAAATTTGGACAATTCAAAAAGGATAATTAGAAGTTTATTTAATGTGTGTACAACATGAGTGGGCTTTATGTTTAAGAGGATGTGTTTTCTCTTAGGAGGTTACAGGTTCAAATCTTGAGGGGTAGTGTATGTACACTTCTGTAAACTTTAGCAGTTAAATCCCTACTCAAAGTTCAAGGTTTGATATTCTAAGTTCAAAGTTACTTTGCCTTCCATTTTTGTTTAAAGAAGATCACAATTATTTCTTTGGAGTGGTCTTGGGTTCAATAAGCCAATGGATTGTATCTAAAACATGGTATGTGGACTTTGTTTCAAAGGAAAAGATACCCTTATTGGTTTCATTTTGGATACAAACTCTCATATCTCTCTAAACCTTTGAGGCACTTGGCATCAAGCTAGAGAGATATCTAGAAAACATTGAATTAAAATCAGAAACATACACATATTAACTTAATCTTTAAGAATGAATCCCCATTGTTAGAACTTCAAAATGATAACTAAACCCTTATCTCTATGTTGGATTGTAAGCAATGTTTGTTCCTATTGTAATGGTTGTTATGCTCATGACCAGGTTGTTATGAGCATAGTCATTTTAATAAAATATTATATCAGAAAAAAATCATCATACCAAACTAAAAAATAATTTAGTTGTCATGAGCATGGTCGTTTTAATAAAATATTATATAAAAAAATCCATTCTACCAAACCAAAAAAAGAATTTCAAACAACTTTGAAAGCCTTGAATAGAAGAAGAAGTCAAACCTCAAGTTACTCCCCTACATAATAACAATGTAAAAACTAGCTCAAGCCAAAATAGATTTTTAGCTTTAGATTTGTTTCTAGATGAGGTATTTAAGGTATCTCCTAGAATAGTATAAGAAATTCATTCCCCCTTTTCTTAAAAGGATAGAAAAAATTGACTTAATAGAAAAATGAACCCTAGATAATGAAGGGCCTTAATAAGATGAGAAATTTGTTTTCATATCACATCAAGAATAAAAATTAGATCCTTGTAAGTGTAGAATAGATTGAAGAGGAGTTTAGATGAGAGGATTTGGAAAAATTAGATCTTCAATTAAAAAAATGAACCACATGTCGTATCTTTAGATAATGAAGGGTAATGAAGGGCCTTAACAAGGTTAGAAATTTGTTTTCATATCACATCGAGAATAAAAACTAGATTCACTTAAGTGTAGAATAAATTGAAGAGGAGTTAAGATGAGGGGATTTGGAAAAGTTAGATCCTCAAATTAAGGAGGAGTTAAGATGAGAGGATTTGGAAAAATTAAATCCTCAAATTGAGGAGGAGTTAAGACCAAAGGATTTAGGAAAACTAGATCCTCCTAAATGTAGAATAGATTGAAGAAGAGTTAAGACCATAGGATTTGGTTTTTTCTATAGAAAATTTTTCAAAATCCAAATTCGAGATCTATAAAATTGACCTAGTGTGAATAAGAAAGCCAACAAATGGTCTTATTAGTAATGAAACAACTTACCTTCAAAATATCGTAAAACCTTCATGGGTTTTGAACATTCTTAAAGTGTTTCAACATGATATGAATCCAACAAATGTCATAATGCTAAAAACATTCATAAAGAAAAAAGATTTGAAAAAAGTAAAACATTAAGTGAAAAACTGTAAAGTTTGAAATTTCTTTAAAAATAAATATCAATAAAAAATATTAAACAGCCCTAAAATACTTTATTAAAATAAACAAAATATTTTCAAATATCAATAAATATTGGATAACCCTAAAAATATTTTCACTGCATATGCACCCAATGCGTTGCGTTTGAGTGGTTTTGAACCTACTTTTATCGTTTTGGGGAAGGGGCATTTGAACCGCTTCTGCCTTTGGGAGGCAGTGCACTTGAAACCCCATTCCATGGTCACCAATACCATGCTCATGGCTGTTGTTATTCCCGAACCCATTTTCTCGAATGCATGCTTGTTGGCATGGAATTTCTTGAATGCGTGATTATTGTTATGGATTTTGTCAAAAATACTTTTAAGTGTCCCCAAGCGTTTGTGTTAAAAAAGGCCACTCCTATATAATCATGAATGTTTATTGATGATGTGAAGAGTTTCTACACATTGTGTGATATAAAATAAAATAAATAAATGAAGTTTATGGTTATGGTTGAGGTAAAGTATTGACATTCTAATTTTATGAGATCTAGCTAACAATGAATCACACACAACACAATGGTGGATGAAGTGAGAAACCGGAAAATGAATGATTTTTTATTGTGTTGATAAAGAATCTTTCAATAAAATAATATATGATGTAATTAACACCTAATTAGCATCAACATGCTNCAACTAATGAATAGTTAAATAAAGTGAGGAAAGAGGGAAAACCTCATGGGAACCCCCCCCCCCCCAATTATAATGTATCAAAAGAAGAGAAAGACATTTGCTAAGCAACTATGTCCTTTACTCCAAGATGATCGCACAAACTATGGAATTTTCGCTCAATGAAAGTCTTGGCGAAGATGTCGACAATTTGCTCGGCATAAGGATAGTACTTCAAATCGATGACCTTGTCATGAACCAATTCCCTGATATAATGCATATGGATCTCGATATGTTTTGTATGTTTCCTTTGTATTAGATATCGACTAATTTTAAGTGTACTCTAGTTGTCACACCAGATCACACTCAAACAATGGAACTTGATGCTAAGCTTAGTGAGGAAGTTCTGTAGCCATACTACCTGGATGGTGATATTGATTGCTTCCTTGTACTCGACCTATACTAAATATAAATCATTAGATAATTGATTTTTTCTCAACCAATAGATTGAGCTAGATCCCAAACTCAACATGTACCCGTAGGTGGACTTGCAATCCATGCCATCAACAACCTAGTCAGAATTGGTGAAGCCTATGAGATCTAACTTGCAACATGTTGCATAGTGGATCCATAACTGATGGTGCCATGAATGTATTAGAGGATGTGCTTGGGAGCCTTCCACTGTAACTCATGCAACTCCTAAATGTACTAGAGACTACCTCTACTGCATATCATAAATATGGTCAAGTGTGGGTGAGATATAAAAGGCTCCCCACAAGCTATTAATACAAGGTGTTGTCCACCACTGGTGTATCCTAACCATACTCAAGTCTAACCCCAGATAAGAAGGGCGTAGGTGCATACTTGCAGTTTATCATGCAAAAAATTACTAGGAGATCCCGATCATACGTCTTAGCCTGAGATAGATTGATGCATGAAGCATCCTAGATAATATCGAGACCAAGAAATAAATGGAGTGGACCCATGTCCATCATAAAAAACCTACCATGAAGTGTTCCCTTGACTGCCTTGACCGCAACAATCACTGAAGCCGACCTGCAGATGATCAAAAGATAAGCCACATACAGGACTAGGATCAGAAGTGAGTAGTGTTCCTCAACATGTGGACATTTGGGTTGGATTTGCATCAGATATAATTTTTGGAGAGCAGGTAGGAGTCCATATTTGCATACCATGCTCTAGGTTCCTTCTTGATGCCATAGAGCGACTTTTTTAGTTGAAAAAGTAAATATGATTTTTTTTTTGAATCTATGAGGATGCTCCATATGAATCTCCTCTGAGAGATCCCCATGAAGAAAAACATTCTTTACATCCATTTGATGCACTTCCCATCCCCTAGCCACTCTAAGGAGAGGGACAACCTGATCGAATCCAACTTTGCTATTGGAGCAAATGTATCATGATAGTCGTTCCCATGGATCTACTAAAATCCCTTGGCAACCAATATTCCCTTGTGTCTTCTCACCTGTTTGTATGCTTCCTTCTTAGTCCTATATACCCATCTACATATGACTAGATTTTTGTCTTAAGGAAGCGAAACTAGATCCTAAGTTTGGTTATTGAGGAGATATTTATACTCCTTTTGCATGGTTGATTCCTAGAAGGGGTTCCCTACAACCTCTCTGTAGGTTTGTGGGTCTGAATACTGAACCATATAACAATGTAAATGCATTGTGGGTTCAACGACAATGAGTGCAAGAGGAGGATCCTCAAGATGAGATCTAGTCCTCCTCAGATTGGTTGGATCCCTAACAAGATCTCTTGAATCTTGAATTGTGGACTACTCATATATCTTACTTAAGCTCCTTGTTCTTTGATCTCTCACAGGGGAGACCGAGTCAGATTCTACATGTACTTACTAACTCTACATATGAATGCTTTGACTGTGCATTTTCATCCTCTGAATCTTCCTACTCTATATAATAACTCATATCTATGGTGTGATCCTAATGTACAGACTCATCATCCGCAACTGGTGGAAGCACAAAAGCCTCTACATGTGTCTCATGTGGAGCATGCGAGGGATGAGGATCCTCAAGATGAGATCTAGTCCTACTTAGATTGGTTGGATCCCTAACAAGATCTCTTGAATCTTGAATTGTGGACTACTCATATATCTCACTTAAGCTCCTTGTTCTCTGATCTCTCACAGGGGAGACCGAGTAAGATTCTGAATGTACTAACTCTACATATGAATGCTCTGACTGTGCATTTGCATCCTCTGAATCTTCCTACTCTATATAATAACTCATATCTATGGAGTGATCCTAATGTATAGACTCATCATTTGCAACTGGTGGAAGCACAAAAGCCTCTGCATGTGTCTCATGTGGAGCATGCAAGGGACTTTCCTCAAAATGGACACTATTCTCAATGATGAGATGGTCCATAGAGGGATCAAGTAATATTTATCCCTTCACATAATCAGGATAATTGACAAAGATGCATGATTTTCTATGTGGATCTAATACTTTTCTCTTCGCATAGGGGATGTGTGCCCATGCGTGGGATCCAAAGATACGAAAGTGGGTGACTTTTGGTTTGTTGCTGCTCCAAGTCTCGGAAGGAGTCTGGTCCTTAATAGAACTGTCACAGAGATTTGTTAAGTGCCTCATCCCAAAGTTTGGGAGGTAGTGCCTTTGTATGTAGCATGCAACTGGCCATCTCTTTGAGAGATCTATTTTTAGGCTTAGCAACTCCATTATGTTATGGAGTGTATGGTACTGTGTGATGCAACTATATCTTAGCCTCAAGACAAAGATTTTGAAGATTTCTATTTATGTATTACCACCAATTATTTTAATGGAGGGATTTGATTTGTCTCCTTGATTGAGTCTCAACAAGTACTTTGAACTCTTTGAGATGCTCAAAGACGTCATACTTTCGTCTGAGAAAAAATACCCAATTATAACATGAGTAGTCATCCAAAAAAGTAAGCACGTACCTTGCCTTGCTGATGGATGGATGTGGGAATGGTCCCATAAGATCATTGTCAATCAGATCTAATGGAGATGAGGCCTTGTGAGCATTCCCTTATTTGAAATCCTCTTGAGGATGCTTGCTAAGGACACATCCTTCACAAATCCCTTCGAAAAAGTTGATGTTAGGTAACCTGGTGACCATCTGGTTCTTACTAAGTTGTTGGATGTACCTAAAGTTTAGGTCAAAAATCCTCTCATGCCATAATCTACTACTATCATCAGCATGCATAAGTATATAGGAATCAGGTTCAATAAAATTATAGAAAGTATATAATCAAGATTTATGAGTTACCTCCCTAGCAACAATTTTGGAGTTAGCTTGCATGTCGAATATGGACACAGAGTCTAGTGTGAACTCCACCTTTTTTCTTGAGTTTAAGTGTATAATTTGGTATGCTAAGACCAAATTCACAGAAAGTTGAGGAACATAAAAAACATTCTCAAAGCTTCCATGATATAGTTCCACTCTCCCTTTTCTTGTGACCTTGACTGGAGAGTCATCCCACATGAGGAAAGGAGGCCTTGTGCATGCAGTTACAGAAGATAGAATATCCTTTGTGGTTTCCCTGTGATGTGAAGTGCCTAAATCTACAATCCATGCATAAGGAGAATAATGAATAACTATTAATGCATGAGGATTTACTTTCTTAGGGGATTGATCTTCTGACTTCTTCTTGGTAACCTCAGGAATGAATTCCTCGAGATTGTTCTTCTGAAGTATTTGCACCATAAGATATCTTTACTTCTTCATGCATGCAGATTTTGGATGGATCCAGTGATTGCAGTAGCCACACTTCTTCCCTTTCTTGCTTTTTTGATCTTTGGAACCAGAGGAATCATTGAAGGGTTTGGAGTACCTTTCCTTCTTTGACTCTACATGTGCCTTTCCTTTTTTCTTTCGGTTTGGATTTAGGGCATTGAGAGTTGCTTTCATCATGTACAACAAGTGCATGTGTTATGGGGCCCTTGATTATGCCCATTTGAATGAGCTTTTCTTGCTCCTATGTTAAAGCCTCAATGAACTATGACAATGAAGGCATGGTCCAGGTTGATCCTATGGTGAATCTATTAGAATGAAATATGGAGACAAATACATTATATTCCGATCCCAAGTTTTCCATGATAGCAAGAATCAATTACTTTTGTTGTTTGGATTTGTTGATACCAGTTTATTTCAATTCATGGAGAGATTTTAGTTTGGTGAATAAATCTTGGACATTGTCAAAGTTCTTCAATTCTAAGGAGTTTAGTTCTACTTCGAGCAAATGGCCCCTCATTTCATCATGTTTCCCAAAGAGAGCAACCAATGTTGTCCATATCTCAATTGGAGTCTTGCATGCATCGATGTGGAACCATAGATCGAGAGAAATATACATGCATAGGAGACCATGAGCCTCACCAATGCGATTGAAGTACTTGGATTTTTCCACTGTTGAGGTGGGTTCTGTTTCTGTGGCCATGGATATCTAATACAAGCCTTTACTCTGGAGCTGGTGTAAAATTCTAGGCTTCCATTCGAAGTAATTATATAGCATTGGAATTGCAAAAGCAGAAAATTACATCTTTCCTGCTGCTTTGTTTTGTCTTCAGTACTTGCAAAAGAGTGCTGGTGATAATTCTTGCTAGTAGTATGTAGGTTCTAATACCATGTAGATGCCTACAAAGAAGATCTAGTTGACAATGAATCACACCCAATGCAATGATGGATGAAGTGAAAAACCAGAAAAATGAATGAATTTCTATTATGCTGATAAAAGGATCTTTTAATCCAATGATACATGTTGTAACTAACACTCCTAATTAGCATTGACATGCTACTATGAGAAGAAAGTGATGCATATTGGTAGTGTTCCAACAAGATTGACTCATGTACTAGCACTTAGTGGAGTCTAACAACTACCAACTAATATCTCCAACAATTCTTTCACATGTATTATCAATCAAAATGGTTATTACTTTTATTACAATTCACGATTTTGATCGTGTAATTAAAAAAAAATGGATGAGATGATTTCAATGTAGTAATTTTGGTTTTTAAGCTACATTGTTTTGATTAGGCCACCATAGGTCCATCTTAACCTTGGCTTTATCAAAGGCAGAAAGAGATCAAATATGATCCAGGTCGTGCCCAGGTGCACGTTGGGGAGAACAGTTGACTGAATGAGTCGATCACTGTTATGGCGGAAGCATAGAAAAAAAACAAGTAAAGCATGAAACACACTACATCGAGTATGCGGAGAGACAATATGCAAGAATTCGAACCAATTTCTATTATTACTTCTTCTCTCTGAAGGTTGGTTGTTTGTTACAATAATGTACATGTTTATTTAGAATGCAGAGATGCTTGGGTGACTACGAAGACACAAATCTTTTGTCGATGTTCGACAGTCGTCAGTGCCAACAAGGCATGCCAAGATGTTGTATGTCTAGCTCTCAAGGTTTGTCGAGGTCGATTGTGTCGAGGTTTGGACTTGTCGAAGCCGATGCTGTCAAAACACACAAAACACTTGAAGTAATCGAAGTTGTCCAAGTGTTAGTTGAATCAAAATATTTTGAAGTACAAACATTTCCTCAAGTTTAAAACTCTATGGATGTGTGCTTTCAAAAAAATTGATCCCTCTCTTGATAGAACCGGGATTAAAATAATATTTCAATAATATTATGAGAGAACATAAAATTCCCAAGATATGAGGTGCACCTTTAGCGTTCATTGAATAACCTGTAATGTTCATTGTCTTCAGTGTAGCATGACAGAGAAAGTTCGGGAGTCGGGACAGTTTTATATATGTACAAAATGGGCTCATCAAGGACAGCTCGTTGTCTCGCTTTGCCATTTAATTTAGACGATGATTGAGTAGTATTACCTATAAAACGTGAAAGACGTTTTCCCAAGATGTGAGGTGCCTTTTTTATTCAACACCTGTTATGTTAAGGGAGTCTGGACAGTTAATATGTGTACAAATTAAACAGCTCGTACCAACTTTTATCCGTCAGCTTCAGATTTTGTATACCTGTACTTAATTGAATGACGGATCAACTAAAATTTGGACATTCCAAAGAAGACAACCATAAGTCTATATCCTTAGTTGTATATTTAATGTGTATATAATATCGCACTGGGGTTGGACCATGACAATCGTATCTGCTTTGGGAGTCCTCATGTTTGCTGACTGGTGGCAGTTGGGAAATTATCGCTATTTGAAGTATATCACGAGATTGGAATGGCACAGTTGCGCTGTGGTCCAGAGGTAGGGTTTTTGAATCCTTCTCGCCTTTTCACTATGGATATTTTCCGAGCATGGGCTCAGAATGTGGGACACAGTTATTATAAAAAATCCAACATACAAACAGAATTTGAACTAAACAGGTAGTAGACATTTGGCATTATATTTTTTTCAATGTTTTTTTAAGAAGAAAATAAAGGATTAAAGAGCTCCACAGGTGTGTTCCGTCTACTGTTCAATCAACACCCAAATCATAAAAGGGACCATTATTGGTTTTTTAACTCTTAATAGAGTAGTACAGTTATAAGTAAATTGGTCACTAAATGTTGATAGACACAAGATTCATACCAGGGACCACTCAGTTTTGCAAAAATAGCTGACTGTTAAACAAGATTAAAATATATAATTTATATCTATAATTCATACTAGATTGTTAGAATTAATATAACTACAAAAACAAAAACAAATTGTTACTGGTTTCTTTAACCACTCGAAATTTATTTAAATCTTAATCAAGATACATTTAAACATAACAAAATACCACAACCATGAAATGAATCCATGGTATACACTTATTTTCTTATCTTATAAGTTTCAATTACATTTTACTATGATTATCCTGACTATAATCATAATTTCACCAACTCTATATTTTTGCTCGACATTAAAGCAAAAGAGAAATGGCTTGCCAGAAGTTGACAAACAATTCCAGTCACCAACAATCACCATACCAACAATCACAGGCACTATCTGTGTTTTCTAATTTTGTTGAGTCTCTTTGTTTGATAATTAATTGATGAAGTGTAATGGGAGAAGTACCTTAGATCACATAAAAAGGATCAATCTCATTGTATCAATTGAAATCATAGTAAGAAAAGCATATCGTTTATATGACTTTGTTGGGTCCATTCATTTCATGTTTGAAAGGACCATCATATCCAATTAATTAATCTTTGGTCATATCATAACAATTCATTGTTGATAATCTATTTTTATTGCAGAAATAGATATAATGCCCTCCAAAACCCATGTTCCAATATCTGCAATACCAATATTTATGGCCAGATTTTGAAGAAAAATAGTAGAAAATGAGCTTGAAAAGAGTCCAAATCATTTAATTTTTGGACTACTTGGAATTTTAATTTTACTATCTGTATTATTTTTTTAATTTATTTGCTATCTTATATTATTTTAAATTAGTTATAAATATTTAACAAAATATTAGTAGAAGATAATCAAATTGAATCAATTTTATTATTTGTCTCGGGGACGTTAACCACCAGCATCATCGTCATATAAAAAACAAAATATAAATAAAAGATAATGAAATTGAATCAATTTTATTGTTTCAGTTTATCAACGTAGTTGAATTGAGTTGTATGATATGAAACTTTGAAATTTTTTTAACCATTCACAAATTTATTTTCAATTATTTTTTATTATTCTCATATTAAATAAATCCCAATTTAAAGTAAGTTTACTATCATATATATACACACTACCACAAATTCATATAAATTCTGGATATTTTAAACACCTAAATTTACATCTCATTTTGCTTTTAATACCCCTAAATACTTAATTAAATATTAAAACCCGTTAATCCCTTAAAAACAAATGGTAGTAAATACAATCTAACTAAGAAAACACATACCCAAAACATCTCCTACCACACCACTTCAAAATCCATTAAACGAGACATAGTTGGTAGACGTCGAAAATGAAAAGGGCGAAAGGGACTGAGGATTGAAGAAGAACCAAAGACAAATCTACGACTGGACCACAATGCAATTGCCATTCCAATCTAATAGTATACTTCAACTACCAATAGTTCTTACCTGTCAGCAAACTGGAGGACTACCAATTAATGTTTGGTTGCCTTGGTCGGTATGTTACATACACATTAAAGATATCGACATGCATTCCTTTCCTTCGGATTGTCACTGATTGTCATTCCCGGCCCATCAATTGGTGGGAGCTGTCCTGGAGCTGTACATATATACAAAATCTAAATAAGTTGGTAGGAGCTGTCCTGGATAAGCCCAGCTATCAACTGATCCGAGTCTCCACCTTTTTTCTGTTTGTGCAATAAACATTACAGACAAGGCGTAGCAGAAATACTGTATATTACTTGCATGTTCAGACAGCAATACTGTATATTAGGGTTGTGAAAAGTCAATATATATATTGAATATAAATTATCGAAATCAAAAAGCTTCTCATCAATAACTATGTCGAATTTTAACAAAATTCCAAAATTAACCTTTCTATAACACTATTGGCAGGGCTACCAAACTTGGTATTTTAAAAACTTTAAACTAAATTATTAGACTTAAGCCTGGAACTGAAGTGGGCTGCAATTATCGGTGAGACTCATAGAATTACAGTACTGCTGGAAGCATGCCTTATTATTATCAACTTATTCTTTATGTTGTTAATTGATGTACTGCGTGACGCAGCAAAGGAAGACTGTCAAGAAATAGTTTCTATTATAATTTGAGCTATTTTATTGTCATGTTATACTTGAAGAGTCTTCTGTGGCTCAGCTTTGGCCTTAGAACAAGCTCTTTGAAAGATTTTGTAAGGTTGAGCTATTTTATTGTAATGTTATACCTGAACATTCCGCTGTGGCTCAGCTTTCGCCTTAGAACAAGCTCTTTGAAATATTTTGTAAGATAGAAGGGATGAAAATTTGAAACATAGATCTTGTAAAGTATTAATATTTTGTATTTCAATTTTAAGTTATAAGAAACCATACTAAACATTTGAAATAAAATTAAAAGCTTTAATAATTATAATAATTTATTACATACATTTTTTATTATAATAAAAATTTATTTTTTAATATATTATTAATAATAATAATTAAAAAAAATAAAATTTTAATTACCAAATTGTAAAAAAATTACATTAAAGAGGAAATGTGTATATGATATCGAAAAATAAGGTTAGGTGCAATGACTCACTTTATACACACTGAAAAAGGAAATGTATACATGATATTGAAAAATAAGGTTAGCCGTAATTATTCATTTAAAAAAAATAATATATAATTGTTTATATATTTATGTTGAGAAATAATTACATACCTAGTTCTCTACATTCCTATCATTATTAAGATTACTGATCATATAATTATATATAAAAAAATGTTGAAAACCATACATAAAACTAAAACTATGATACAATAAGCTTAGATCTGCTATTCTCTTTAAACCTTGTTATAGAAGTTACACATCACAATGTTGAATTGTGAGGTTTCCTATTATGACCTCGAATTGTTCATCTTTGTTCTCGACCTCAGCCTTGCGTGGAAGAATTTCGATTAGCCCTGAGTGGAAGAATTTCAATTAAAGCTTTTAACTTTAGCAGGACTAAGAAAATGGTCTCAGTATTGACATACATATTGACATGCATCGCATGCACGGTCTAACACAACACAATTGATTAGACTAGCGATGGTTATCTCATGTGAATGAGGACATCATAACTAAGAGAAAAAATAAAAGCTGAAGCGGCAATTGTTGAAAACATCGCTGTGCGTTTTGTCTCCGTCATTGCTTTCATTGAATCGCTCGTAATTTAGAGGTCAAGATGTCTGGGAGATAGTCCAGCATGGTTATGCAGAACCAACAGACATGATAGCATATAACAATCTCACATAGGCTGAGAAAGATGTCTTGAGAGAACAGAGGAAGAAAGATGGAAAAACCCTGTTTTTCATACATCAAGCTATGCATGCGAGCATACTCCCAAGAATAGCAGCAAAAACTAATGCTAAGGAAGCATGGGATACATTGGAGACTTCCTATCAAGGTTTGGATAAGGTAAAGACATCCAAGCTGCAGATTCTGAGAAGAGATTTTGAATCTTTGTCTATGAAATATTCAGAGAATGTAGACACATTCTACACCAGAGTTGTTGGGTTGATAAACCAACTGAAATCTCATGGAGAACCCATAGTAGACCAAAAGGTTGTTGAAAAAATTCTCAGAAGTCTTCCCCCAAGATTTGAAAACTTGGTTGTGACCTTAGAGAAACACACAGACATGACGACATTTACCATTGATGAGTTGCAAGCTTCACTCATCAATCATGAGCATAGACTCAGCAGAACATAGACATCATTAGAAGGTGCATTTGTAGCACAGTCATCCATAAGCCGTGGTAGAGGCAGGGGAAGAAACAACTTCAGAGGTGGAGGAATAAGTTCTTCAAGAGGAGGTCGAAGCAGAAGTCCTGCAAATGTCGGTGGCAGAGGAGATAACTAGAACCCAAGTCAGCCAAGTGGCCAGAGGTTTGATAAATAAAAAATTCAATGTCATTACTATAAGAAGTTTGGTCATTATGCATATGAATGTAGGAAGAAACAATATGACCAAGGAAGGCAAAGCCCAAATCAGTTGACCAGCACCAGCACTTCGATAAGTGCAATGTTAATGGCATCGACATCTCCACTTGAATGCAATGTTGTTCAAGAAAGTTCACATGACATATGGTGCTTAGATTCAGGATGTACCAACCACATGACTGGTAATTTGAATCTGTTTTCCAATCTAAACACTTCAGTTAAAACTGATGTTACACTTGGAAACAATGTCCAAGTTATTGTCTTAGGAAAAGGCACTGTTGATATTCTAACCAAACAGGGGGAGAGTAAGCATATCCCTTATATCTATCATGTCGAAGGTCTGAAACATAATTTCTTAAGCATTGGACAGTTGTTACAAAAAGGCTACAGAGTCTACATGGAAGATGAAGATTGTGTGATCAAAGACAAGCATCCAAGCGACCAGTTGATAGCAAAAGTGCCAATGACAAGCAACCACTTGTTTCCATTGAGGATAGTTCTTGACATAAAAGGGAAGACAAAGACAGGAGTTGCATTCAAGGAAGAAAGTGAAGAAAGAATCGAGCTCCTCGACAAGAGAGAAAATTGCAGCGCTAATTTGCAAGCTGCATTTCAGACGAAAGTTCACGATGAATCCTGGTTATGGCATTTCAGATTTGGACATCTGAATTTTGTTGGGCTAAAGCTACTGCACACAAAGAATATGGTGAATGGATTACCATTGATCGACAGACCAGAGAGGGTTTATGAAGGCTGCATTTTTGGCAAGCAACACAGAGAGACGTTTCTAGTCGAAAAGTCCTATAGAGCACACATACCACTTGAAGTTGTGCACTCTGACATTTGTGGGCCAATGCAGACATCATCCATTGGTGGTTGCAAGTATTTTCTAACTTTTATTGATGACTACTCAAGAAAAACATGGGTATATTTCTTGAAACATAAATCTGATGCATTTGGTTATTTTCAGCAGTTCAAGGCACTCGTGGAAAACCAGAGTGGACATCGCATTAAGATCTTAAGGACCGACAGAGGAGGTGAATATGTTTCAAATGAATTTCTGAATTTTTGCAAGACCCATGGCATACAAAAACAATTCATTGCACGGTATACACCTCAGCAGAATGGTATTGTCGAAAGAAAGAACATAACCATCATGGAGATGGAACGCCGCATGTTGGCAGCCAAGCATTTGCGAAATGAGTATTGGGGAGAAGCAGTCGCAACTTCCATTTACATTATGAACCGGTGTTCGATAAAGAGTGTGAAGAACAAAGTTCCCCAAGAAGCATGGACAGGTATGAATCATAGTGTTTCACATTTAAAAGTTTTTGGTTGTGTTGCATATGCTCATGTTCCAGATGAGTTGAGAAGGAAGCTAGACAAGAAGGGACGGAAATGTATTTTTGTCGGCTATTCAGAAGACACAAAAGCATACAAGCTGTATGATCTCGTCATAAGGAAAGTGATAATCAGTCGGGATGTTCAATTTGTCAAGAATGAATCATGGGATGGAACCATTGACATAAATGTCAAGATTGTGTTGAACATTGACAATGATGATATGGAAGGGGAAGTGGTTCAAAGACCACATGTAAGTCAACCAGTCGGAGCACCATTGACTCCCATGACACCAAGACATGGTTCAGCAAAAGGACCATCGACACAAGTAGTAGCTCAAGCTACATCGACAAGTACACCAAGAGGACAGCTGACTCCATCAAGCATTTCGTCGAGGTCGACATCGACAGAACCGGTGAAGACAAGAAGTCTACGGGAGATATATGAAGCTGGTACACCTAATTCATTCTCTCTGTTTGTGTTATTTGCACCTGTATATGATCCACTAACATTTGAAGAAGATTTTGAAGAAGAAGTATGGGCACAAGCCATGGATGAAGAAATATAATGCATTGAGAAAAACCAGACACGGGAACTGGTCGATGTACCAACAGACAAAGATGTAATTTGTGTCAAATGGATTTATAATACAAAGCAAGATGCTGATGGGAATGTGCAAAATCACAAAGCAAGAATGGTAGCAAGAGGGTTCACACAACAACCTAGCATCGACTTCAATTAAACGTTTGCACCTGTTGCACGCATGGATACAATCAGAACAATTTTGGCCATTGCTGCACAAAACAAATGGCATGTTCATCAAATGGATGTCAAGTCGGCATTCTTAAATGGCTATCTAGAAGAGGAAGTATATGTGGAACAACCACAAGGGCATGAAGTTCTAGGTCAAGAGCACAAAGTTTACAGGCTGAAAAAGGCATTATATGGTTTGAAGCAAGCTCCTAGAGCTTGGTAGAGTCGGATTGATTCCTATCTCATTGAAAATGGATTTCACAAAAGGTTTCATTTTATAAGAGAGTTGGTGAACGACAAGGAAATTTGTTTGAAATTTTGCAGGTTTGAAGACCAACTTGCCAACATCTTCACAAAGCCATTGGCAAAGGACACATTTTAGTATTTGCGTAGTTATCTTGGAATGACAAGTTCTCCATAGTGAACTCTGTCATAAACAGAGCATATCTAAGCTTTGAAACATTTTGTAAATTTTGTTTTAAAAATCTCGATCTGCTTATAATTAAGGGGGAGTGTTGGAAAATGTAATTACTCGCAGATATGTACTTGACTCTCAACCGAATCTGTCAGAGTCTGTACAAGTCAATATCATGTCTGTCAGTCTGACAAGAGGGAAGAGTCCACGATTCGGCAATCTAAACCAGCCAAATTTATTTCTGAAGCTAAGTTGTTAGGTAGATAGTTATTACAGTCTTTAATGGTGAGTCAGTCGACCCATGTAGAAGCAATCTTCAGGTTGCCTATAAATAGAAGAAGCAAATTGTAAATAAGTTTACAGACACAAGAGACACAATAGAGAGACAAAGGAACTTAGGGTGAGAAAGAGAAGTCAAAGCTCAAGATTTTGTGTATGTGATTTAGTCGAAGAGCCGAAGCTCTGTAGATCGACAAGTCTAGACTGACATGTTTGGACCGACCAGTTTGTAATTGACAAGTTTGTAATACTTTGTTATTTCCGCATAGTTAAATATATGAAATAGTTTATGGTTGAATGCATGATTATTTGGCCGCACATATTTCCGGTTTTACTTGGGTAAATGTCTTTTACAATTACTGTTAAGTGAAAGATCAAAGAACCCATAAATTTCTCACCCCGTGAAAGTTCCCGGTTTGACGGCACAGTGGTCGACTCAAGTCTTCCTACATATTTGGGCATATGTTTTTATAAGCTATTTGGATTTGTTAATGTGTCCATTTTTACTTCATCTTACTCACAGGTGAAAAGCATTTGTAATTTCTTAAGTCTTTAGACTAAGAAACCTACTCTGTAGATTTCGATCAAAGTGAACCGACTTGAGTGATCGATTGAGTTAGCCGACTTGAGTGGTCGAAGAGGTCAGCCGACTTGGTCGAAGAAGTCAGCCGACTTGGTCGAAGAGAAGAAGTTAGTCGACTTGGTCGAAGAGAATAAGTCAGCCGACTTGGTCGAAGTGACAAGTGGTCGAGGTAAAAACCGGTCAGTAGAACCGACAATTAAGTCAAAGTAAATTTAGTCGAGTAGGAATATTGACTAAAATTTATAAACTTGTCTAGTCGGGAGATAGACAAGTTTCACTCGACAAGTAAAAAAGAAAAAGTGGTTGGCGTGAAAAGTGAAAATTAAATTTTAATATCGACTGAGCCCTAAACTCAAGTTTAGTCGGCTTGGTTTTGGCTAACTGGTATCAGAGCAAGGTTATATATCAGAGCAAGGTTTATATCAGCCCAAGATTTAGGAAACAAATCTTGTCTTAAAAGGTGGAAATTTAATTTTCTAAGGAAAGTTAATTAAAAATTAAAAATGGCTTCCACTTCTAGTTCATTGCAAAATCCAATATTTATAGGAAAGAATTATGAATATTGGTATTTAACAATGAAGGATTTATTCAGAGGTCAAGATGTCTGCGAGATAGTCCATCATGGTTATGCAGAACCAGGAGACATGACAGCGTATAACAATCTCACACAGGCTGAGAAAGATGTCTTGAGAGAACAGAGGAAGAAAGATGGAAAAGCTCTGTTTTTCATACATCAAGCTATGCATGAGAGCATACTCCCAAGAATAGTAGCAAAAACTAATGCTAAGGAAACATGGGATACATTGGAGACTGCCTATCAAGGTTTGGATAAGGTAAAGACATCCAAGCTGCAGATTCTGAGAAGATATTTTGAATCTCTGTCCATGAAAGATTTAGAGAATGTAAACACTATCTACACCAGAGTTGTTGGGTTGATAAGCCAACTGAAATCTCATGGAGAACCCATAGCAGACCAAAGGGTTGTTGAAAAAATTCTCAGAAGTCTCCCCCCAAGATTTGAAAACTTGGTTGTGACCATAGAGTAACACACAGACATGATGACATTTACCATTGATGAGTTACAAGCTTCACTCATCAATCATGAGCATAGACTCAGTAGAACACAGACATCATTGGAAGGTGCATTTGCAGCATAGTCATCCATAAGCCGTGGTAGAGGTAGGGGGAGAAACAACTTTAGAGGTAGCGGAAGAAGTTCCTCAAGAGGAGGTCGAGGCAGAAGTCCTGCAAATGTCGGTGGCAGAGGAGATAACCAGAACCCAAGTCAGCCAAGTGGCCAAAGGTTTGATAAATAAAAAATTCAATTTCATTACCGTAAGAAGTTTGGTCATTATGCATATGAATGCAAGAAGAAACAATATGACCAAGGAAGGCAAAGCCCAAATCAGTCGACCATCACCAACACTTCGACAAGTGCAATGTTAATGGCATCGACATCTCCACTTGAATGCAATGTTGTTCAAGAAAGTTCACATGACATATGGTACTTAGATTCAGGATGCAACAACCACATGACTGGTAATTTGAATCTGTTTTCCAGTCTAGACACTTCAGTTAAAACTGATGTTACACTTGGAAACAATGTCCAAGTTACTGTCTTAGGAAAAGGCATTGTTGATATTCTAACCAAACAGGGGGAGAGTAAGTATATCCCTGATATCTATCATGTCGAAGGTTTGAAACATAATTTGTTAAGCATTGGACAATTGCTACAAAAAGGATACATAGTCTACATGGAAGATGAACACTGTGTGATCAAAGACAAGCGTCCAAGTGACCAGCTGATAGCAAAAGTGCCAATGACAAGCAACTGCTTGTTTCCATTGAGGATAGTTCCCGACATAAAAAGGGAAGATAAAGACAGGAGCTGCATTCAAGGCAGAAAGTGAAGAAATAGTCGAGCTCCTCGATAAGAGTAAAATTGCAGCGCTAATTTGCAAGCTACATTTTAGACGGAAGTTCAGGATGAATCCTGGTTGTGGCATTTTAGATTTGGACATTTGAATTTTGGTGGGCTAAAGCTACTGCACACAAAGAATATGGTGAAGGGATTACCATTGATCGAGAGACGAGAGAGGGTTTGTGAAGGCTTCATTTTTGGCAAGCAGCACAAAGAGACTTTTCCAATCGGAAAGTCCTATAGAGCACACACACCACTTGAAATTATGCACTCTGACATTTGTGGTCCAATGCACACATTATCCATTGGTGGCTGCAAGTATTTTCTAACTTTTATTGATGACTACTCAAGAAAAACATAGGTATATTTCTTGAAACATAAATCTGATGCATTTGGTTATTTTCAGCATTTCAAGGCACTCGTGGAAAACCAGAGTGGACATTGCATCAAGATCTTAAGGATCGATAGAGGAGGTGAATATGTTTCAAATGAATTTTTGAATTTTTGCAAGACCCATGGCATACAAAAACAATTCACTACACGATATACACTTTAGCAGAATGGTATTGCCGAAAGAAAGAACAAAACCATCATGGAGATGGAATGCAGCATGTTGGCAGCCAAGCATTTGCCAAATGAGTATTGGGGAGAAGCAGTCGCAACTGCCGTTTACATTATGAACTGGTGTCCGACAAAGAGTGTGAAGAACAAAGTTCCCCAAGAAGCATGAACATGTATGAATCATAGTGTTTCACATTTAAATTTTTTTGGTTGTGTTACATATGCTCATGTTCCAGATGAGCTGAGAAGGAAGCTAGATAAGAAGGGACATAAATTTATTTTTGTCGGCTATTCAGAAGACACAAAAGCATACAAGCTGTATGATCTCGTTACAAGGAAAGTGATAATAATTTGGGATGTTCAATTTGTCGAGAACGAATCATGGGATGAAACCATCGACATAAATGTCAAGATTGTGTTGAACGTCAACAATGATGATATGGGAGAGGAAGTGGTTCAAATACCACATGTAAGTCAACCGGTCAGAGCACCGTCGACTCCCATGACACCAGGACATGGTTCAGCACAAGGACCATCGACACAAGTAGCAGCTCAAGCTACATCGACAAGTACACCAAGAGGACAACAGACTCCATCAAGCATTTCGTCAAGGTCAACATCAACAGAACTGGTGAAGACAAGAAGTCTGCGGGAGATATATGAAGTTGGTACACCTAATTCATTCTCTTTGTTTGCATTATTTGCACCTATATATGATCCACTAAAATTTGAAGAAGCTGTTGAAGAAGAAGTATGGGCACAAGCCATGGATGAAGAAATAGAATGCATTGAGAAAAACCAGACATGGGAGTTGGTCGATGTACCATCAGACAAAGATGTAATCGGTGTCAAATGGATTTATAATACAAAGCAAGATACTGACAGGAATGTGCAAAAGCACAAAGCAAGAATGGTAGCAAGAGGGTTCACACAGCAACCTGGCATCGACTTCAATGAAACGTTTGCACCTGTTGCACGCATGGATATAGTCAGAAGAGTTTTGGCCATTGCTGCACAAAACAAATGGCATGTTCATCAAATGGATGTCAAGTCGACATTCTTAAATGGCTATCTAGAAGAGGAAGTATATGTGAAACAACCACAAGGGTATGAAGTTCCAGGTCAAAAGCACAAAGTTTATAGGCTGAAAAAGGCATTATATGGTTTGAAGCAAGCTCCTAGAGCTTGGTACAATCGAATTGATTCCTATCTCATTGAAAATGGATTTCACAGAAGTGAAAGTGAACCGACTTTGTACACCAAAGTCGATGAGCAATGTAAGATGTTAATTGTCTGCCTGTATGTAGATGATTTAATATTTACTAGTGATTATGGCATAGCAGATTGTAAAACAGTCATGGAAAGTGAATTTGAAATGACTGATCTGGGGCTTATGAAGTTTTTTCTGGGCATTGAAGTTCAGCAGTCTGAAAGTGGTATTTTTATATCACAGTCTAAGTATGCAAGTGAAGTTTTAAAAAGGTTTAACATGTCTTTGATGTTACTATGTTTTAGAGATGTATTACTTTAGCAATTAAATTGATGCATAGAGAGGGGTCTCTTATCCCACAAATAAGGAGATAAGGAGATCTCATACACCAAATTAATGTATAGCTTAGATGTAACCTTAAAAATATAAAAAAAAATATAAGTCACAACTTTCAATCTCTTTTAACTTGGTCGCATTTTTCCTATTAAATAATTCATCTTAATTCTCATATATATATATATATTCAAATTTCCCATGTAATATATATATATTTGTGTGTGTGTAAGACTACCCGAAAAAGTTGTTTTTGTCTCTATATGTACTGAGAAGGATTATTGTGTATAATTTTGTTGTACACATAAACATTCTTATGATTATGTATTGTAGTGTATGATTTTTATTGTATAGATAAATATTTTGGGCATGGTAGTTTGTATAGTTTAGAAAAAAGATGATATGGTTTGAAATAGGTCACTTGTTTAGATTTATAACCTATTTGTATGATTTTTGTATAGTTTAATTTGATTCATATATGATGAATAACAAACATGGATGATGAGCAACAAGTCCCTTCTTAAATAAGAGTAATCGAGTTGATGAGTCTCATTACACAGTATGGTTTGAAGATTCAAACATATAGAATCACTAGTTCTATAGGTTATGGATGCAAGGAGAAAAACCGAACCTAGAATGTATGGAAAACCGTAGCTTGGGAGTCTCATGAATTCACTAATGCAGATATGTTAAAAATAAGAGACGCGGTACATCAATCACACAATGAACAACATCATACATAACACCGAGATTTCATGTGGTAAAACCCCATAGGAGAAACATCCATGTAGGAAAAGTATTAAAGCTCATTAATGAAGAAGGAGATATTACATGACGAGTCTCAACACATACAACTCACACCATTACGTATCCCAACCATTCACTATATACTTCATGAAATAAGTTACATGAGTAAACCATTGTTACATGAGTAAACCATTGCCGGTTATTCTCGTTATGAGAAACTTCCCATAAACACCCGTAATGAGAAACCTCCCATAAACACATTAGTTTAGTTGTCATTTAACAATCTCCACCTTGACAACAAAATTTACAAATACTTTTCCCAGGACTATTTATCACATTTTTTTCAAACCAATTGAAGCTACACACCATCATAACTTCTCTAACAATACAGGTTTTGTGAACATATCTGCACAATTTTCTTGAGTATGGACCTTTTTCAGATCCAATCCACCTTCACTAATGGATTATGTTACAAAATTATATTTTACATTAATATGTTTAGTCTTACTATGATAAAAAGGATTTGTAGCCAAATGAATAACACATTGACTATCACAAAAGACATACACACTGTTCTGTAACCTTCCAATTTCTCTAAGCAGACCTCTCAGCCATGTACTTACTAACAATACCTACTGCATGTGAAATAACAGGTTTAGTACACACCATTGCATACATTAAACATCCTAATGTATTGGCACATGGTACACGAGACGTATAATCCTTTTTTTCAACACTACTAGGACATAAACTTGAAGAAAGTTTAAAATGGGAATCCTAAAGGAATATTCATAGGATTTTCCTTATGGGTGAAAACGCGAAGTTGGGTAACAATTCCGTGAGAATCAGGTGCCCAAAAAACATAGCGGACGTTATTTAGTCGAATAACAAATCCTTTATTTGATCAAATAACCTTTAACGATGAACCGTTTAATTTGACGGAATGCATAGCCGGCCGGTAATTTTACCGACGTTTCAATACGTATTCGGATGATAATTGTTCGGTCGAACAATTATTCGGCTGAACAATTATTTGGCCGAATAATTGTTCGATCGAATAATTGTTCGGCTGAATAATTATTACGCATAAAAGGTCATCTGCTGCCTCATTTTCATTGTTTTTGTTTGCAGTCATTTGTCCTCGTCCTCATCCTCTTCTCCCACCAGCCATCTCGCCACCTGATTGGTTGGTCGTTTCCCGTCATCCCCGTCCACGTCACCCTGTGACCTGACGTGTACATCCGCCATCCTGGAACCCCGCTACCTATCTGGTTTCCTCACGGCATGGAGGTCACTTCATGGAGGTCTGTTTGCGTGGAGGTTTGTTCGGCGTGGAGGTATGTTCGTGGTCTTTTCTTGGAGGGTCTATTCGTGGTCTGGTCTTGCTGTGCTGCCCCTCGCAGGTAAATGTTTATGCAATTCCTTTTATAATCTGAAACCTTGAATATGTGATTTGTCTCTTGTTCTATTCAATGGCTTATATTCGTTTTTCGTTGTAGTATTGCAGAGTTAAAGTTTGCATATGTTAATTAGTAGTGTATATTTCTTATAATTTTAATTTTAGTTAATACGTATATGACGAGGGTAGTTGTCCATGAACTCTATCCATGTGGACAGAGTTGATGAACTCTGTCCAAATGGACAGAGTTTATCAACTCTGTCCACTTGGATAGAGTTCATCAACTCTGTCCAAATGGACAGAGTTCATCAACTCTGTCCATTTGGACATAGTTCATCAACTCTGTCCAAATAGACAAAAAAATATATTATACTTAGCAAAATGTAGTTCATGTAGAGTTCATTAACTTTTTTCCTGATAACTTTATTTAGCAAAATGTATTTTAGTATGTTTTATATAAATCATAAACAAAAAAACATTATTACACATAAAAAATCAATTTTTTTTAATGATGAACTCTGTCCAAATGGACAGAATTGATGAACTCTGTCCATTTGGATAGAGCTGATGAAATTTGTCCAGGTGGACAGAGTTTATGAACCCTGTCCAAATGGACATAGTTCATCAACTCTGTCCATTTGGACAGAGTTCATCAACTCTGTCCAAATAGACAAAAAAATATATTATACTTAGAAAAACGTAGTTCATGCAGAGTTCATTAACTTTTTTCCTGATAACTTTATTTAGCAAAATGTATTTTAGTACGTTTTATATAAATCATAAACAAAAAAACATTATTACAGATAAAAAATCAAAATTTTTTATTACTAATCTGTTTGATCTTATGTATTTTTAATCTAAATCATAAAAGAAACATATAACTTGTATAATGATTATTAGTTACAGTTTATACTTACTATTATATTAGGATATTGTGAATTTTTTTTAACTTTTATCTTAGTTCATAGGTATTATAAGGAAGATATTCGTTCATCAACTCTATCCATGGACAAAGTTCATGAATGAATAATCTGTCCATGGACAGAGTTGATGAACTCTGTCCACATGGAGGGATGAACTTAACTTTGTCCACATGGACAGAGTTGATGAACTCTATCTATGCAGAGTTCATCAACTCTGTCCATGCAGAGTTCATCAACTCTGACTCTGATCAGTTTACTTAGCATAAGGGATTTTTTTATGATTTTATGAAAGAACGAAAAATATTTGTAGTTTACATAAATAAATGTAGCTTTAATTTCATATTTGATGATATTGGTTCCATTAATTTAAAAAATTTAAAATACATAAAAAACACAGAGATTGCTACATTAATTTTCATACATCCAACAATAGTGTAGCTATTTTCATTTTAAGAACTATTAGATAATATTAGGGACATCTAGGTCTTTGTTAAAAACGTAGTTTTTAAAATCTAAAACACATAAAAAATAGAGAGATTGCTACATTAATTTCTCATACATCCAACAATACTGTAGTTATTTTCATTTTAAGAACTATTAGATAATATGAGGGACATCTAGGTAATAAAAACTTAGTTTTTATAGTAGCTAGTTCTCTGAAGTTGAGGAATTAACATGCAGAATTTGAATATGTTATGAGTTGATATATTAGATAATATTAAGGACATATAGGTCTTTATTAAAAACTTAGTTTTTTAGTGGCTAGGTATTTGAAGATGAGAAATTAAAATGTAGAATTTGAATATGATATGAGTTGATTTGTGTAATCTTGTAGATATCATATTAAATGGAAATAGATAATAAATTAGCTATAATTATTTAAAGAAATATTAGATAATATTAGCGATATCTAGGTCCTTATTGAAATCTTAGTTTTTATAGTAGGCTAGGTCTTTGAAGTTGATTAATTAACATGGAGAAATTGATATTTGTGTAAAATTGTAGATATCACATCCAATGGAAAGAGAGCAGCCTTTGAGATAGAAGCGTAGGAGGTCTTCACATTCTTCGGGATTTGGTGTCCAAAATGAAAATCGAAGATTATTGAATTCAGCTCGGAATTAAAGCTTATTGTATAGTTCACATTCATCTGATCATCGACGCGGCGATAGTGGTGGAGATGATTCCCCCTTATCATCTATGGGTGAACGTGGATCTCGACCTTCTGTACGGGAGACAAGTGTGGAAGTAGATCAAGGTTCGCAAGAGGCTCGTCATGCTACATAGGTTGGTGAAGGTCAAGCAAGGATGCAATATGTCTAGCTAGCTGAGGGTTGTACACCCATTATGACCTATCCATCAGATTTACTGGAGGAGCTTCCATGGGAAAGTGGTCTTCAACAAATAACCCTTGAAAGTTGTAGGGCTCACTATGACAAGCTGTAAAACGATCTTTCTAGTTTGGATCTCGCTCCGGAGAACAAACAAAATATAGAGATGGTTTTGCAATTATTACAAAAATTCATTGAGGTATATGAGGACCTTGGACCAACAACATATGGTTTTGTTTCCTTGATGCAAAGAAGAAAGGCATAGGTGATGGGTCCAGACAAGTGGGCTGTTGTGAAGGAGAGAGTGACTAGAGAACATGCCAACTCAATGTTTAACTTCAAAGAGGGCCTAAAGCAGAAAGCATTGAAAGTGCAATATTTTAAGCACCCTGAACTTGCACATTTTTTATATGATTGGTTCCTTTCAGACTATGGTCGGTTTCCATGGAATGATGAGGTTCCTAATTATTTTGCTAGGTTTTTCATGCTGAATTATTTTTAGGAATGAAGCCAGACTATACTAATATTCATTTCGAGTTTTATGGAGTTGGAAAGGGGAGGATATGCAATCGAAAAGGTGCCCATAGAGATCCCAGTACTCTTCGACCTCCACCTCTGATATCTCGTCCACCTAGGCTTGTGACTTACAAATCAGAGATGGAGCCCACATCACAAGTTGGGAAAATTGCAATGCATAATGTTGCCGAAGGTTTGATTTCAGCATTTGTAGGAGTTGATGTTGGATTGAGTCGAGATAGGGCTCGAGACACTATTCGACAAGATTTTGTTTACAAAACAAATGATGAGTTAGATTGTATGGGAATTGAAGATCTAAAGGCCTATGCCAAGCTTTGTCATGATATAGCTTCGAATAGAATATCTAATGACACGTCAAGTATAGGAGAGGTTTGTGTACTTTCAATTTATTAACTTTATTTATTTATTTTGAATTAAACTTTTTGTTACATTATATCTATGTATGATAAATTATTTTTTGATGTATAGTAATAAATACGTTGTAACATAAATGTTTATTGTTTTCAGTTTTCTCGATTGTTAAATGAACATAATTTTAGAGTCTCCACTAGTCAAAATGCTGGAAACGTAGAAGAGCATTTTGGAGAGGTATACTTAAAATTTACATATTTATATTTATGTTTGAAAGATATTTTCTTTTGTTTTTAAATTTAATTATGTATCTTATTGTTAATTTGACTTATCTATGTAGGTTTCATTAGATTCGAACTTTTTAGATGATTTTCCATCTATTGTGAGCTAATGTTTTATTTTTTTTGTTTTGGTTTTAAGTTAATTGCTAAGCTTAATATTTGTTTCTTTTACTATGATTTATTAATTAACAAAATTTAAATTTTAAGGGAAGAGAACATATTGAAATTGGAGGTTAAGATATAGGTTCTTTGATGGATGTGGATATTGGCACCGAGGTAATTTTGTTCATAATTGAATTGTTCTCTGATATATATGTTTAAATAGTTTAAATATTTAAATAATGTTTGACATTTGTAAATTGCTTTTATATATGTTGAAGCATGGGTCTCTTCAATCTTTTCGAGGCAAAGAAAAGACTCCATTGGACGATAGTGTTGGAATTGTAAGTTTAATATTTTATTTTTTTGAATTTAGTTTAAAATAGTCTAAATAATTTGTAAGATTTATAAATTGTTTTTATATATGTTGTAACTTGGGTCTCCTCCACCTTTTAGAGGCAAAGAGAAGACTCCGTTGGATGATAGAGAATTTGAGGTAATTTTGTTAATAATTGAATTCTTCTTCGATATATTAGTTTAATGTTTTGATTTTAGTTTAAAATTCTTTAATCAATCTATGATATTCATAATGTGTTTTTATACATGTTTCAGATTGTTACGAGTCCAAGGGAAGACCCTAGTCAAGGATAGTGGTGGACTTCCATTTAGAGAATTATTTATATTGTTCTTTTTATGTAGATATATATATATTGTAGTTGATTTGGACACTGATGAGCTTAATTTTTGGATTATATACATGTACATTGAACTCACATGTACATAATTTTTTGATTATATACATGTACATTGAACTCACATGTACATGATTGTTTTTTTGGATTATATACATGTGCATTGACCTTAGATATTGTTTTTTGGATTATATACATGTATATGTAAAGGTTAGGAATGTTAGGAAGTTTTAATAGGTGCAATCTAATGTTAAGAATAAATATATGGAGAATGTTAATGTTAGGAGTGAATGTGGGAATGGGGGAATGTTAGGAGTGAATGTTTTGATAGGTGCAATCTAATGTTAATAATGAATATATGGGGAATGAATATGTGAATGTTCATGTTAGGAATGTTAGGAAGTTAATATTAGGAATGTTAGGAAGTTTGATAGGTGCAAATATATGAATGTTTGGAATGAATGTTAGGAAATGTTAGGAATGTTATGAAGTTTTAATAGGTGTAAATATATGAATGTACGTATTATTAAGTTTATGTATGATTTTAGAAATAGTTTATGTACTATTAGTTTTGAAGAAATAGTTTAAATTGAATATAGTTCTATGTGGATCAATTAGAGTTTATCAATGGATTCTTAGAATTGGTTTTGTTTTTAACAATAAATATTTTTAAAGCCACTTTCCGTGCTTAAATTTTATTACTATGATGAATTTAGTGGGCACAGTATTGGGGCATTACATGTGGTATGAAAAATACATTGGTAAGTTGGAATGTTTTTTTTTTTGGAAAATCGGTATATACTAATGTTATGTTGTTATGGCACTCATACTATGGTAAGGTATAGGGTAAAATATTTTTAGTGTTGAGAAGTTGAGAATGTTAGGAATGTTAGGTATGTTAGGAAGTTTTAGGTGCAAATATATGAACGAATGTTAAGAAAGGTTAGGAATGTTAGGAAGTTTTGATAGGTGCAAATATATGAATGTATGAATGAATGTTAGAAAATGTTCGGAATGTTAAGAAGTTTTGATAGGTGCAAATATATGAATGAATGTTAAG
Organism: Pseudotsuga menziesii; assembly: GCA_001517045.1. NCBI lineage: Eukaryota > Viridiplantae > Streptophyta > Pinopsida > Pinales > Pinaceae > Pseudotsuga > Pseudotsuga menziesii. Next base: position 136,946 of record LPNX010929682.1, on the reverse strand, counting down.
AAATGTTTGGAATGTTAGGAAGTTTTGATAGGTCCAAATATATGAATGTCAGGAAATGTTAGGAAGTTTTGATAGGTGCAAAATATATGAAATTATGTATTATTAAATTTATGTATGATTGTAGATGTAAAATATTTTCAGTGTTGAGAAGTTGAGAATGTTAGGATTGTCAGAAAGTTTTGATAGAAATATTTTTTATTACTAAGGTAAAATTAACAACTTGATTCTGAATTCTAATATTTTTTATTATTAAGGTAACATTAGCAATTTAATTATTATATTTATTTTATGTTCGTTACAAAAAAATAAAAGGAGCACTACAAAGTTGCAGTAGTGAGGAAACTACAAATAGCATTCCTATAACCCCCCAGGATTTAAAGAAAGATGATGAAATGAATACAGAAAAACAAAAATAAAGACTTGTAGAGTTACAGGGAGAATTCAAAAAGTTAAAGCCCCCCATGTTTGATGGAGAATTTGAGGAAGCAATAGAATCTTGGTTGTTAAATATCAAACACAATTTTCAAGTGTACAGATATGATGATAATTTGAGGGCACCTTTATCTTTTTTTCAGCTGAGCGGAAAATCTGCTCTATGGTGGAAGGAGGCTAAAAGTGTCGGTAAAATAAGTAGTAAAGAGTTGAGTTAGAATTTTTTTTAAAAACTATTTAAAAAATGTATATGTCAGAACGATATTATGATGAGAAAGCCCAATAATTCAATGATTTGAGACAAGGATTGTTAACCATGGAAGAATTCGTAACCAAGTTTGTAAATTTACAACGCTATGTACCATGCCTAAGAGTTGAAAAAGCTAAGGTATACAGTTTTATCAGTTGTTTACCCCCAGTGTATAAGGAAAAGATTGTGTTTGAAATTCCTAAACAATGGATGAAACAATTAGAAAGGCCTAGTTGTGCTACCATTTGTTTAAACAAATATCCAAATTGAGCAGGAGTTGGAAAAATAAAAAAAAATTGAAAAGACCGATCAACGTAGGAAATGATTTAAACCCTCACCTTTTGGAAAAGGAACAAGAGGTCATATTGATAACAATTACAACAGGAGAGGCTCAACCAATAGCAATGGGGTAAAGAGTATCGAAACATCCAGTGGAGGATGGAATAGTAACCTGTAAGCATGTTGCAGGAAGCTTCTACTATGAATGACATAGCCAAGAATATCCCTATAGTTAATGTTTCTTTGGAATATCAGCAGGTGGACCATCAATCCACCATGTTGGAAGTAGAAGGTAAAATTTTGAACATACATGTTTCTATACTTATCAATTTAGGATCTATTTTAAGTTACATTGCACCAAAAGTAGTTGAAAAGTGTAAACTTAGTAAGGAAAAACAAAAAAATGCATGGTTGGTATAGCTGGCAACAAGGGTAAAAAGGAAAGTTACAGAGATAGTTAAAGATTTGTTATTAGGTTTTAATGACTGGGATACCTCAGTTAATTTAAATATACTTCCCCTAGTATCCTATGACATTTTGATAGGTATGGATTGGCTAGAATATCATAAAGCTGTTATCGATTATTTGCATAAAATTTTTAGTAGTGTGGATGAGGAGGATACGTATCATACAATGAAGGAAATTTATAGACCTTTATCTACACGAAAAATTTCAGCACTACAACGTAAAAAGTGTATTAAGAAAGGGTGTCAACTTTATGTCATCAAAATTAAAGAGTTTGAGCCCGAAAAATAAAAAATGGAATTGGAACAATTTCCTATTTTAAGGAATTTGAAGTTGTATTTCATGATAAGATATCAGTATTACCACCTAAATGATATTTAGATTTTACGATAGATCTAATGTCATTTTCAACACCAGTATCATGAGCTCCATATCATATGAGTATCCCATAATTAACGAAATGAAGAATACAATTACAGGAGTTACTAGACAAAGGCTATATTCGGCCTAGTGTATCTCCTTGAAGAGCACCTATTTAGTTTGTTAAAAAGAAGGATGGAACTTTCAGAATGTGCATAAATTACAAATAAATAAATAATATTATAGTTAAAAACAAGTATCCCTTACCAAGAATAAATGACATGTTTGATGACATCGACGGAGCAAAGATATTTTCAAAAATTAACCCCACTTCGGGATACCATAAAGTTCAAAGCACACTACTAAAATTTAACTAATTCAATATGTATGTAATTGCACACTTCTACAAAATATGTTTAAGTCCACCAATTTTTATTATTAATGCAAAAACCAAACATGTTCCACATTTGAAAATACATTAAATTCTACCAAACTTCATTATTAATATAAAAATCACAATATTTTTTTTAGTAGACATAACAATTGTTAAAACTTGATTTATTAGATTTGGGGTGGACTACGACCTATGTATTTTGATCTATGGACAAGGATGAGACAAGTGTATTTTCGACGTTGATTATATTGGAGTTGTTCAAAATAAGAAATAAACAATTATATATATATAATAAAAATAATAATAATAATAATTGGTACCTTAAAAATGGATAAGTGGTAGCCATGCATGACTTATAAGTGGTAGTGATGCATGGATAACTCGTAGTTGATGAATGAAGAACCAACGGTTCATGGCAAATAACTAGAAGAATGTGAGATACAAAAAATGAATATAAAAAATGATTTATAGTTGATAAATGGATAACAGGAAGAATGTGAGTGATAACATGTAGCTAGGCATGGATAAATGAGAGTTGAACAATGTTTAACTGGAGGAATATGAGGAATATGAGGCATGGATAAATGCTAAAATTACGGTCTACTAACAGCTAACGGTTTTGCGTAAAAAGAAAACAGTTAAGTAAATAGTTTCACTAAACTCTAATATACTAATTTAACAGCTCATTTTTGTATCAGAATATAGTTTTCTTGTGTGTTGTTTTACTTCAGTTTTCTGATTAGTCTTTTCATGTCAAGTAGGTGGAATCTACTTTTGAATCCGAGGCTTACTTAGCAATCGTGCTAACATAGATGAATACTGATTTTTACAGGTTTACAAGTATGATCGAACGAGTACATATTAAAAGACTTTTAAAAGTGTCAGCAGTAATTTATTTGCAATTTAAAATGCTTAGTAATTAAGCTACTAAACTTTAGATAGCTCCTGTAAGGTAAAACCAATTGGCTTCCTTCATTTTTTCTCGTAGACAAGATTGGGAGTAAGTAATGACAGTAAAGTGTGTTTGAGACTTTAAGCTTTAGAATCTCAGTTACAAAGTGTTTCTACTTTTGTCTATGTAATTTGTAATGTTATAATGATTGTTTTTATTAGCGTTTAAGTATTAGTACAATATCTTGACTGAGTAACAATTATCCCAAGATTCGCTTCTGCAATAAACCTACAGTCTGATAAACTTAGGCAGTGTCAGTTTGATTATATAAGTTGCAAGCCATCAAGCCTTCCTTCATAAGGTCATTGTTTTACCTATACTTTAATTTTCATATTAAACCCTGAGGTTCTAATAACTTTTGGACTCAAAAGATTTATTCCTATTTAGTTATCTTGCTTAGCTTTATAACTACTTATTACTAAATTGTCCTGGTGAATCTTTTAGTAATTTCCTATTTGAGTCGTAATTTGAAATTCATCAACGTAATGTTGCTATGAACTGTGTAGCAAAATTCAATAGCAATACTCTTACGATAAGGTTTTTTATCACTTCAAAGTTCTGTTATTATTGAGTGGTTAGATTTTGTGAGTCTCATAGACATGCATAACTGTTGTTTGATAGACATTTAGTCTATACTTAGTTTACAAATAATAACGTATTCAAATTAAAGTTTATAATCCTTTGCACTAATGGACTATGTCATTCATAACCTTATGACTGATGATAATGTTATTGCAAGAGATTTACCAAGTATAATTATAGTTTTATTATAAAGAAAATTTATAGTTCTTTATCAATTAGTAAGAACTCTCCCAATACCACGTAGATATCTTATCTATTGTAAAGAAAATTTGATCTTCATATGTATCAATGAACATGCATGAATTGATTTCTAAATTATAATATCAACATCGTTTAACAAGAAATTATGCCACCATTCAAATTGTAATTGAGATATTGTATTAACCTATGGTTTATAATGCAAAAGCGTTTTATGCAAGGTTGATTATCGAGATTTTTAACAAAGGTTTAAGTGTCACCATGATGGATCAACGTGTCCAATAATGTTGAAAATTTACCTCCTTACATTAGCAAATGATATGGTGCAAATTATTATCAACGTCATGGCAAATTATTGGGATTATATTATGGTTTTAAAAACTCGTTCCAATGATTTAATAATTGGTTTTGGCTCTACGCAGGAACCATAGTCTTTGACCCACTGCATGTTTCATTATTGGAGACCATGTGGCCATCTCCTGACCATGTGTCAGGAATATAAAACATTGCTTGTTACCTAACCCTTATCATTGTTTCTCCGCAGTCTGCGCTAGCATTAAGGCTGCTTGGCTTGGCCTTTCCATGGCGGCCGTCATTCTTCCTCGCTCTGGTTGTCTTGAGCCTTGATGTAATGCTGCAAGTGTTGCTAGTGTATGGTTTGAAAGCCGTTGTCCATTGCTAGGTTCTTATTCTGCCCATAGTGGAGAGATTCAATACCTTAGCTCGCGACCTATGCAATCTTCTTTCGCTGTCTTGTAGCTTCCATTCTGATTCAGTATTTAGTTACGGTTCTTGTGGCTCACCGTTGGGTGAGATATACCCTTGCATGCTGTTAAGTTTTTAAAAAGGCGAAGCCTGTAGGTGACAGTGCTTATTGAGGCTGCCCGTTGTTCTCTTCTGACAGGTAAATGAATAACTTGGGTTCAAAACTTCATTGTAAATTTCATTATGCTGTTACTGTGGTTTATATTAGTATAATTATTTAACAGTATTTTGTTACTTTGTTTACAGGTACTCACCACTGTTAAGCTTGTTCAAAGAAGAAAAGACAACCCCTTGCAAAGGCCGTGGCTTGTGGTTCAAACTCGGGTAAGCCCCGTGGTCTGAACGATGGATTCTCACTCTGTTAGTGTTAGGGTGGTCGTTGGAATCGCCCAAGGTTTTGGAAAACCCTCTCTTGTCTCGTCACAAGTTATGTTATTGTTTTAATGTTTCTACAGGCTATTGTGAAAATACTTAAATCCAAACCCTTGCTAGGGTAGACTTGATTTGTATTGTGCATTGTACTTAGTCGAAGCTTTGGCTTCACAGTCGGGTTTAAGTTTGTAAATTTTGTAATGGCAGTACAGTTGTAGACTCGTTTTGGTTGACAGAAGTTTATACGATACTCTGTGTAATTCTAGGGTTTTTACCCTTCTCAAATATAATGAAGTTTTAAACTCAGTTGAGTACTTTGTAAGGGTTTTATACTTAAAATTTTAAGGGTGGTACTTACAGCCATAACTTAAATCTTACTTGTTTTGATTGAAGTTATGGATTAGGGTTTGTCCTGTAAAAAACCCTTATTTTGATTTATACTATTCTTGTTATAATAATTATACTATTTTTGTACTTTATTCTATTTGTCCTTAAAGGACTGTGAGTAGATTATTAGACTGATTATTGATGATTACATATTTGATATAAATTGGATTAATATTTTGATACTTGTAATGTAATAGTTTTAAGGGTTTTAACCCTGGCATTTATTTCTATAGATGCATGCTGTTATCAAAAGAAAAGCACTGTTTCTCTTATAAATACATTTATACAGGTTAATCAGTATTGTAGTTTATTTTTGTGCATAACATTTTTGTTAATAGTTTTAAAAGAACTACTCTATGTGTAACCTAAGTTACTACAATATTTAAAAATACTTATAGATTACGCTCAAAATATGAGCTAGGGTTTATTCCCTTTTTAATTTTTATAGAGTATTATTTCTTGTGTTATTATCTTGTAAATTTGATTACTGTTACACAGTTTTCTTCAGTTTGTTTTTATGAACTAATGGTTTATAAACATCACTGTTTAATGATAATAATAATATTATGTGTATTTATAATATTATTATCTATGTATAATATCTCTTCTTAAGTTTATGTTGGTATTTATTTGTATAATAATTACGACTGAGAGCAGTCTGTAATATTTGTGTTATTTAATACAATTTTTTCTGCAAACTTACTGAAAGAATATAAGAACTTTCCTACGTGTCAATATTTTTTACATCTATACTGTCTATAAATGTATAAGGACAGTTTCATAATAATAATAACTTAAGCATAGGTTACTACTGTCCTTTAATTAACAATACTAAGAAAAGGATACTGAAGTATTTATCATGTTCCTAGTTCAGATAGTTGCAGTAAAATTAGTTAGTGCTAAGGGATAAAAATAACTATCTGTATTATTTTTCATCTTTTCTCAACCTAGATGATAAACATAAACATTCATCTAATAATACTAGTTATTCTCTTTCAGTATAAATATATAGTTTATAGAAGTAGATACTCTATAGAAAATGAATTATATACTTAAACATACTACTGTCAATAAATAATATGAGTCTTGTTCTGTTCTAATACTCGAATTACACAGTCTAGTTCTGACAACATCCCTACAAAACAAATGAATAAACTTTCTAGAAAACAACTATCTACTGAAAAGTAACATTTCAATACTCTGAAAACATAAGTATTCTATTCATTCATATTCCTATCATACTTCATTTACTTAAACACACTACCTGTACTAGAGTACGATATGGATTACTCCAGATGGGGAAAAACACAGGTAGGATTTATCTTTCATCAAAGTACAGATTCAGCCTAGAAATAACTAAGATATTTTAACTTAACAATTTATAGCCTAACATATAATCATTCATTGTTTGTTCACCCACATATATAAACTATAACATAGAAATTAAAAGATAATGGAACCTGTCTTTTATGCTGGATGACAATAGCAATGGGAGGCTGTTCCTCCCTACCAACTCTTGGAGAGCGCTCAAACAACGACTTCTCAGGACCCCCGAGCCTGTTCTGGTCTCCTTGGTTGGAACTAGGTGGAGCAAACAACAAAGCACTAGTCCTGAGACTTAATACCAACTCTGTGTACTGCGGTAAGATCTTTCAGCTGCAAAGCTGTACTAGATCAACTTTTTGCAGTTTTACCCCTCAAACACCTTCCTCCAAATTTCCCTTCCCAATGAATTCCTTAAAGTGCATTCACCTGAATGATTCTTCTCCTGGAATGAGTAGCCTTAGCTCTCTACATTGGGTACTTCTATTAAGATTGCCTAGGTCTTTTTCGGTTAGTTGTCATTAATTGAGCCACCTGCTCTGATCCCACTTTCTTGGGGGATCATGAACCCAAATGTAGGGAGGTTGCCACGTGCAACATAGTAAGTTTTTGAGGATGCTGCCGCTTGTATTTTTTCTCTCCACCTAGTCCCCTCCACCAACTTGACCATTTACAATATTTTTAATAGCTCTCCCAAGCTGTTATCTCCACTTTTATTTATTTAAAATAAAATATTCAGAATTACATTCCAGATCTTTTGACTTTGCTGAGTCATTAGTTTCAACCTAGATTTAAATTTAACATAATGTCTTGGAATCAAATCAAAATAAGATAATAGTATTTTACAAAATTGGGGCATGTGACATACACACCCCCTTAGAATATAACATCGTCCTCGATTTTATTTATTCTTCATCCTTCAAAGTCCCCTAGAACAAAATTGGATACACATCTCGCATTTTACTTTCCAATTCCTAGGTGGATTCCTCTGGACTAAGGTGCTTCCATTGCACCTTCACCTGTCCAATGGTGTGGTTCCGAAGTGTAATTTCCCTCCTCCTGAGGATATAGTCCGGTTCCACCAGAAATTCTCCTTCTGGTTCAACCTGTACCACATTCCAGTTAACAACATGAGTAGCATCATGAACATATTTCTTTAAAATGGAAATGTGAAAAACATTATCTACTCTTAAGTTAGGTGGTAATGCTAATTTATAAGCTACTTGACCAATCATAGACATAATTTCAAATGGGCCACAGTAACGAGGTGCCAATTTTGCACAACTCCCCAGTCTTAGAGAGCTCTTTTTAGGCCTTACCTTGATGAGCACATGTTCACCTACCTGAAACTCCTTTAGAGTTCTTTTCAAGTCTGCTTGACTTTTCTGCCGATCCTGTGCCACTTTCAGATTTCTCTGCACTTGTTTCACAATTTCTTCCATTTCTTTCAACAGTTCTGGACCTAATACCAATCTATCTACTAGATTACTCCAAGAGATAGGAGTATTACATTTTCGGCCGTATAAAATTTCAAATGGACTAACATTAGAGAGAATTTGAGGTTAAAAATGGGCCTCAAAAGGACCAAAATGTACTATAAAAATCAACCAATTACATTCTAGTAGATGACATCATCCCCCATGGTTGAGGTGGCATTGCATGAGTTAAGAATGCTTATTTGTCACATTTTCTATGGTGGATGAAAACCCATAGTTAACCAAGGTAGTGGTACAAGTACTTTTAAGTCATAAAGTGAAGTACTCACAATAAAAGTCATTTCACACTTTCTCATAAAATAATATTATTATTATTTTCAAGTAAAGTACTCACAATTCATTTTCTCATAAAATAATATTATTGTCATTTTCAAGTAAAGTACTCATAATTCATAAAAATGTCTTTTCACATTTTTTTAATTTTAAATTATATATTCACTCAATTGTATTTAATATCATAATGTCAAAATAATATATATATATATAATATCTTGTACTTTTAAAATAAATTAAATTCATGAATGATATTTATATGAAAAAAATATGTTAGTTATGCATATAAATTAAATTTATTTTTGTTTAATTTTATTTACAAGTTCAATACAAATAAATGCTAAAGGACAATAATTTTTTAGGAATTTACAATGAATCTTAGTCACATCATTGTAGAGTTATTTTATTAATTTTATTTATAGTCAATTTAGAAAAGTAACTCAACCATGGTTATTTATATTGTGCATAAAAAGTAGTGTAGGAGATGAGTTGTCATATATACCTACCCCATAAAACCCTTAACTCATAATATTTTAATATATCTTATATTTTTGTAGTACATCTCTTAGGAGGCCCATTTTTGACCTCAAATTCTCTCTAATGATCTAGCTGATGTCTGATAATTATTATTATATGCAAATTCTACTAGATGTAAATAGTCCTCCCACTTACCTGGCTGATCCTTCACATACATTCTCAATAAATATTCCAGTACCTGGTTTACCCTTTCAGTTTGTCCATTTGTTTGAGGATGGAAAGGAGTACTGAAATTTAATGTAGTATTTAACCCTTTAAATAAGGACTTCCAAAAGTTTCCTGCAAACTTAGGATTGCTGTCTGAGATTATGACTTTTGGTACTCCATGTAATCGAAAAATCTTCTTTAAAAAAATATTAGCTATATTGGCAGCTTTGTAAGTAGTTTTAACAGGTATAAAATGAGCTGCCTTGCTTAACTTATCAACCACTACCATGATAGAATCATTCTGATTTTGATTTCTAGGCAGTCCAGTAATAAAATCTAGACTAATCACTTCCCATTTCCAGCTAGGGATAGGTAAAGGCCGTAGAAAACCAGTTGGGTGTTGGTGTTCAGTTTTTACCTGTTGACATTTTAAACACCTTGCAATATATTCAGCTACTTCAGTTTTCATATTTGGCCAGAAATACTCTTTTCTTAACATGGTTATAGTCTTTTGATAACCTGGATGACCTGAATATGGTGTTTTGTGGATCTCATCCAGAATTAACAGCTTGACCTTAGGTACATACAATTTATCTTTATACAGTAAAAATTATTTTTCATTTAAACTGTAACCTTTTATTAAGTTTTATGTTGGGTTTTCCTTAGCTTTTGCTTGCAAATTCTGGTAAATTTCATCTTGTTTGACTCCTTCTTTAAGCTTTTCATCTAAGTCTAAAACATAAGTGCTGATTGCTGTTGCAAAATTCATCCTTGCGTTCCTACTTAATGCATCAACAACTTTATTTTCTTTACCTTTTATATGCTGAATTTCAAAATCATACTCGCCTAAGAAAGCTAACCACCTAGCTTGTCCAGCATTTAAATTAGGCTGAATCAGTCATTAATTTTTTCTTCTTCTGTCAATTAGGTGATGTCGCCACATCTTTAAGGCGTGTATTACAGCTACTAGTTCCAGATCATACATTGTGTAATTCTTTTCATGAACTTTTAATTTTCTAGTCTCATAGGCAATGACATGCCCTTCTTGAGTCAGAACACCGCCTAAGCCTTCATTACAGGTATCAGTGCATACTACAAACTCTTTATTAGGATCTGCTATTCTTAAAATAGGTGCACTAGTTAATAAGGTTTTTTAACTTCTTAAAGATTTCTTCACATTTTTGGTTCCAGTCGAACTTCTTTCCTTTATTTTTCAAGGAAGTTATCGGATTTGCTATCCTCGAGAAACCTTCAATGAACCTCTGGTAGTAACCGGTAATGCCCATGAAAGATCTAACATCTGTCACATCTTTAGGAACTGACCAATCTTTGATTGCCCGTATCTCTTCAGGATCTATGGAAATTCCTTCCTTAGTCACTACGTGACCTAAATAATGAATCTTATCCTTGAAGAAGTCACACTTACTAAACTTTGCAAAGAGTTGATGTTCTCGCAACTCTTGCAAAACAATTTTTAGATGTTCTTTATGTTCTTCTTCAGTTTTTGAATAGATTAGAATGTCGTTGATAAACACGACCACAAACTTATCTAAATACTTATGCATTATGTTGTTCATTAAACACATGAAGACAACTGGGACGTTAGTAAGCCCGAATGGCATTACGTCAAATTCTTAATGACCATATCTTGTTCTAAAGGCCGTCTTGAAGATGTCTTCATCTTTAATCCTCACTTGATGATATCCAGACCCTAAATCTATTTTCGAAAACACTGTGGCTCCACGTAGTTGATCAAACAGATCATCTATGCGGGGCAACGGATATCAATTTTTGATAGTCATCTTGTTTAGCTGACGGTAGTTTATGCATAATCGCATAGTTCCTTCTTTCTTCTTAACAAAGATGACAGGTGCCCCCCAGGGAGACACACTTGGTCGAATATACTTTTTATCAATTAACTCTTTTAATTGCGATTTTAATTCATTAAGTTCCAATATGTTCATTCGATAAGGGGCCTTTGAGCTAGGTACTGCACCCCGTACCAGCTCAATGGTGAAATCCAATTCCCTTTTTGGAGGTAATCCCATAATTTCTTATGGGAATACATCAACATATTCTTTTAAAATAGGGATGTCTTCTACTTTTAACTTATCTGTTTTGATTTTACTTTCTTCATCTGTAATTGTTACTGCGTAAGCTTTACATCTTTTTTTAATAGCTCTTTTATGTTGTAAAGCAGAAATTTGCCTTACTGCAGTTTTTCTAGGAATACCCTTAACATTTATTGGTTGTTCATCACTGTTTAAGCATGTGAAATTTTTATCATAACAGTTTAGAATTACTTTATGTTGTTCTAACCAGTCCATACCAATCAACAAATCATAAGAGCCAAGTGGAAAAACATTAAGTTTAACAACAGTTTCAAACTTATCCATAAGTAAAACACATTCTTTCACAAAACAAGTTACTTTTCTTTTATCCCTAGTGGCTAACTGAACTAACCATGAATTCTCAAACTTATTGACAGATAACTTACATTTTCCCACTATTTGAGGTGCAATATAACTAAGACTAGCTCTTGGATCAATTAAAATAGTTACAGGGGTATGTTTAATCATACCTTCTACTTCCACCATGGAAGTTTGGTATTCAGCTTGTTGGTTCTCCAAGGTTGCGTTGATTCTGGGCATGCTCCTTGCTAGTTCCCCAACGGTCATCTCCTCATGTACGGTCTGAATGTTGCTAACAGTCCTTTTTCAGTTTGGACAGACTGAAGCATAGTGCGGGCCATTACATTCCCAGCACTTGATAGGCTCTTTACGCTCAAAATTCTTGGTAAAGTTTCCATGATTACTTGCAGTTTCCTTACCTTTAAAATTATTTTGATTGTTGGGTGTACTATTCCTATTTCCTTGGAAATTCTTGTTATTAGAATAGTTTTTGGTCTTATTGTTCTTAAAATTTCTTTTAGGCACAAAATCCTTCTTCTTAGATTCAAACTGATTGTTATTTTTCTTAGCCTTCCAGTTGGCCAAGCTTTCTTTCTTCCGATTTTGCTCAAAACAAAAGTTAGCCTTCCTCATAGCTTCCTTCAAGGTCTTTGGGTTATCATATTCAATTCTATCTTTAATATGATAAGGTAGACAGCTAAGGAATTTCTGAACCTTTGGTTTCTCATCTACAAGGTAGGGTACATACCTAAGTAGACTTAAGAACTTACTGTTCAGATCCTTCATTGTCATTGAACCTAACTTTAGCTCATAAAACTCTTTATCTCTTTCCTCATAATACTGCTCAGACAGGAATTTTTTTTTGAAATACCTCTTAAAGGTACTCCAGTTAACTTCTTTCTCTTTTACACCCTTAACTCTCTTCAAGTCCTGCCACCATATGTCATCCTTTCCTGAGAGGTTATATATAGCCATTCTAGCCTTTAACTGGTTAAAATAATTATATATTTGGAAGTACTTATTCATCCCAGACAACCAGGACTCAAATTCCTCCCCTTTCTCAGTATTTCCATTAAAAGTTGGTGGTTTTATCTTTTTGAATTCCCCTAAAATTTCCTCATAAGGTTTGTATTTCCTCTTCTTGACATACAGATCATCATCACTACTGTCACTAGTAGTATGGTAACTTTGTCATTCACCAAACACTTACGACAACGAACTACTTTCAGTTTTTGTATACTTCATCTTTTTAGATTTTCTTTGATGACTGGCACCTTCAAATTCTGACCTTCTAAACCTACCTTTAGTTTGAAACTTTTCCATTAGGATCTGGTTCAGCTCTTCTTGAGCCCTCAGAATCCTTTCATTCTCTCACTTTACAGACTCCATTTCAGTTTTTAAATCTTTTACAGTTTGTAACAACTCCGAGGAATTTGTACTTAAATCCTTTGGTATAGGATCTCTGGGTAAATTTCCTGTTTCTATAGCTGGAGACTCCTCCTGTGCATACTCTTCCATCCTTTCCATACCTGCATGTTAAACTTCAGAAAAAGACAATTCTTTGTTGAATAACATTTTAAAATAAAATACGTTAGCATAATAATTTAATTTACTGTTTTATGAAAGCTAGTTGGGTTGCATCAAGGCCTAGTGTTTGAACCTTGTGCTTTGATACTACATGTCAAAACCCCAAATTTTCACAAAAATTTAAATTTTTTAAATAACCATAAATGCTAAACTTGTGGTCTACTAACAGCTAACGGTTTTGCATAAAAAGAGAACAGTTAAGTAAATAGTTTCACTAAACTCTAATATAATAATTTAACATTTCATTTTTGTATCAGAATATAGTTTTCTTGCATGCTGTTTTACTTCAGTTTTTTTATTAGTCTTTTCATTTCAAGTAGGTGGAATCTACTTTTGAATCCGGGGCTTACTTAGCAATCGTGCTAACGTAGATGAATACTGATTTTTACAGGTTTACAGGTATGATTGAATGAGTACATATTAAAAGACTTTTAAAAGTGTCACCAGTAATTTATTTGCAATTTAAAAAGCTTAGTAATTAAGCTGCTAAACTTTAGAGAGCTCCTGTAAGGTAAAACCAATTGGCTTCCTTCAGTTTTTCTCATAGACAAGATTGGTAGTAAGTAATGACAATAAAGTGTGTTTGCGACTTTAAGCTTTAGAATCTGAGTTACAAAGTGTTTCTACTTTTGTCTATGTAATTTGTAATGTTATAATGATTGTTTTTATCAGCATTTAAGTATTAGAACAATATCTTGACTCAGTAACAATTATCCCAAGATTCGCTTCTGCAATAAACCTACAGTCTGATAAAATTAGGCAGTGTCAGTTTGATTATATAAGCTGCAAGCCATCAAGCCTTCCTTCATAAGGTCATTAATTTACCTATACTTTAATTTTCATATTAAACCCTGAGGTTCTAATAAATTTTGGACTCAAAAGATTTATTCTTATTTAGTTATCTTGCTTAGCTTTATAACTACTTATTACTAAATTGTCCCGGTGAATCTTTTAGTAATTTCCTATTTGATTCGTAATTCAAAATTCATCAACGTAATGTTGCTATGAACTGTGTAGCAAAATTCCATAGCAATACTCTTACGATAAGTTTTTCTTATCCCTTCAAAGTTCAGTTATTATTGAGTGGTTAGATTTTGTGAGTCTCATAGACATGCATAACTGTTGTTTGATAGACATTTAGTCTATACTTAGTTTACAAATAACAATGTATTCAAATTAAAGTTTACAATCCTTTGCACTAATGCACTATGTAATTCATAACCTTATGACTGATGATAATGTTATTGCAAGATATTTACCAAGTATAATTATAGTTTTATTATAAAGAAAAACTATAGTTCTTTATCAATTAGTAAGAACTCTCCCAATACCACATAGATCTCTTATCTATTGTAAAGAAAATTCGATCTTCATATGTATCAATGAACATGCATGAATTGATTTCTAACTTATAATATGAACATCGTTTGACAAGAAATTATGCCACCATTCAAATTGTAATTGCGATATTGTATTAACCTATGGTTTATAATGGAAAAGAGTTTTATGCAAGGTTGATTATCGGGCTTTTTAACAAAGGTTTAAGTGTCACCATGATGGATCAACATGTCCAATAATGTTGAAAATTTACCTCCTTACATTAGCAAATGATATGGTGCAAATTATTATCAACGTCATGGCAAATTATTGGGATTATACTATGGTTTTAAAAACTCGTTCCAATGATTTAATAATTGGTTTTGGCTCTACGCAGGCACCATAGTATTTGACCCACTGCGTGTTTGATTATTGGAGACCACGTGGCTATCTCTTGACCATGCGTCGGGAATATGAAACATTGCTTGTGACCTAACCCTTATCATTGTTTCTCTGCAGTCTACGCTAGCCTTGAGGCTGCTCAGCTTTGCCTTTCCATGGTGACTGTCATTCTTCCTCACTCTAGTTGTCTTGAGCCTTGATGTAATGCTGCAAGTATTGCTAGTGTATGGTTTGAAAGCCGTTGTCCATGGCTAGGTTCTTATTCTGCTCACAGTGGAGAGATTCGATACCTTAGCTTGCGGCCTGTGCAATCTTCTTTCACTGTCTTGTAGCTTCCATTGTGCTTCAGTATTTAGTTACGGTTCTTGTGGCTTGCCGTTAGGTGAGATATACCCTTGCATGCTATTAAGTTTTTAATAAGGTGAAGCCTGCAGGTGACAGTGCTTGTTGAGGCTGCTCCTTGTTCTCTTCTGGCAGGTAAATGAATAACTTGGGTTCAAAACTTCATTGTCAATTTAATTATGCTGTTACCGTGGTTTATATTAGTATAATTATTTAACAGTATTTTGTTACTTTGCTTATAGGTACTCGCCATTGTTAAGTTTGTTCAAAGAAGAAAAGACAGCCCCTTGCAAAGGCCATGGCTCGTGGTTCAAACTCAGGTAAGCCTCGTGGTCCGAATGATGGATTCTCACTCTGTCAGTGTTAGAGTGGTCGTTGGACTCACCCAGGGTTTTGGAAAACCCTCTCTTGTCTCGTCACGAGTTATGTTACCATTTTAATGTTTTTACAGGCTATTGTGAAAATACTTAAATCCAAACCCTTACTAGGGTAGACTCAATTTGTATTGTGCACTGTACTTAGTCGAAGCTTTGGATTCACAGTCAGGTTTAAGTTTGTAAATTTTGTAATGGCAGTACAGTTGTAGACTCGTTTTGGTTGATAGAAGTTTATATGATACTCTGTGTAATTCTAGGGTTTTTACCCTTCTCGAATATAATGAAGTTTTAAACTCAATTGAGTACTTTGTAAGGGTTTTATACTTAAATTTTTAAGGGTGGTACTTACAGCCGTAACTTAAATCTTACTTGTTTTGATTGAAGTTATGGATTAGGGTTTGTCCTGTAAAAAGCCCTTATTTTGATTTATACTATTCTTGTTATAATAATTATACTCTTTTTCTACTTTATTCTATTTGTCCTAAAAGGACTGTGAGTAGATTATTAGACTGATTATTGATGATTACATATTTGTTATAAATTGGTTTAATATTTTGATACTTGTAATGTAATAGTTTTAAGGGTTTTAACCCTCACATTTATTTCTATAGATGTATGCTGTTATCAAAAGAAAAGCACTGTTTCTCTTATAAATATATTTGTACAGGTTAATCAGTATTGTAGTTTATTTTTGTGCATAACATTTTTAGTTAATAGTTTTAAAAGAACTACTCTATGTGTAACCTAAGTTACTACAATATTTAAAAATACTTATAGATTACGCTCAGAATATGAGCTAGGGTTTATTCCCTTTTTAATTTTTATAGAGTATTATTTCCTGTGTTATTATCTTGTAAATTTGATTACTGTTACAGTGTTTTCTTCAGTTTGTTTTTATGAACTAATGGTTTATAAACATCACTATTTAATGATAATAATAATATTATGTGTATTTATAATATTATTATCTATGTATAATATCTCTTCTTAAGTTTATGTTGGTATTTATTTGTATAATAATTACGACTGAGAGTAGTCTGTAATATTTGTGTTATTTAATACAATTGTTTCTGTAAACTTACTGAAAGAATATAAGAGCTTTCCTACGTGTCAATATTTTTTACATCTATACTGTTTATAAATGTATAAGGACCGTTTCATAATAATAATAACTTAAGTATAGGTTACTACTGTCCTTTAATTAACAATACTAAGAAAAGGATACTGAAGTATTTATCATGTTCCTAGTTCAGATAGTTGCAGGAAAATTAGTTAGTACTAAGGGATAAAAATAACTATCTGTATTATTTTTCATCTTTTCTCAACCTAGATGATAAACATAAACATTCATCTAATAATACTATTTATTCTCTTTCAGTATAAATATACAATTTACAGAAGTAGATACTGTGTAGAAAATGAATTATATACTTAAACATACTACTGTCAATTAATCATATGAGTCTTGTTCTGTTCTAATATTCTAATTACATAGTCTAGTTCTGACAACATCTCTACAAAAAAAATGAATAAAATTTCTAGAAAACAACTATCTACTGAAAAGTAACATTTCAATACTCTGAAAACATAAGTATTCTATTCATTCATATTCCTATCATACTTCATTTACTTAAACACACTACTTGTGCTAGAGTATGATCTGGATTAATCCAGATGGGGAAAAACACAGGTAGGATTTATCTTTCATCAAAGTACAGATTCAACCTAGAAATAACTAAGAGATTTCAACTTAACAATTTACAGCCTAACATATAATCATTCATTGTTTGTTCACCCACATATATAAACTATAACACCTAAATTAAAAGATAATGGAACCTGTATTTTAAGCTGGATGACAACAGCAATAGGAAGCCGTTCCTCCCTACCAACTCTTAGAGAGCACTCAAACAACGACTTCTCAGGACCCCCGAGCCTGTTCTGGTTTCCTTGTTGGAACTAGGTGGAGCAAACAACAAAGTACTAGTCCTAAGACTTAATACCAACTCTGCATACTGCAGTAATATCTTTCAGCTGCAAAGCTGTACTAGATCAACTTTCTGTAGTTTTACCCCTCAAACACCTTCCTCCAAATTTCCCTTCCCAATGAATTCCTTGAAGTGCATTCACCTGAATGATTCTTCTCCTAGAATGAGCAGTCTCAGCTCTCTACATTGGGTACTTTTATTAATATTTCCTAGGTCTTTTTGTGTTAGTTGTCATTAATTGAGCCACCTGCTCTGATCCCACTTTTTTGGGGGATCATGAACCCAAATGTAGGGAGGTTGCCACCTGCAACATAGGAAGTACTTGAGGATGCTGCCACTTGTCTTTTTGCTCTCCACCTAGTTCCCTCCACCAACTTGACCAGTAACACTCTTTTTAATAGCTCTCCCAAGCTGTTGTCTCCACTTTTATATATTTAAAAATAAAATATTCAGAATTATATTCCACATCTTTTGACTCTGCTGAGTCATCAGTTTCAACTTAGCATTAAATTTGACATAATGTCTTGGAATCAAATCAAAATAAGATAATATTATTTTACAAAATTAGGGCATGTGACAGGATCCCTAACAAGATCTCTTGAATCTTGAAGTGTGGACTACTCATATATGTCACTTAAGCTCCTTGTTCTTTGATCTCTCACAGGGGAGACCAAGTCAGATTTTGCATGTACTAACTCTACATATGAATGCTCTGGCTGTGCATTTGCATCCTCTGAATCTTCCTATTCTATATAATAACTCATATCTATGGTGTGATCCTAATGTACAGACTCATCATCTGCAACTAGTGGAAGCACAAAAGCATGTGCATGTGTCTCATGTGGAGCATGCGAGGGACTTTCCTCGAAATGGACACTATGCTCAATGATGAGATGGTCCATAGAGGGATCAAGTAACATTTATCCCTTCACATAATCAGGATAATTGAAAAAGATGCATTATTTTCTATGTGGATATAATACTTTTCTCTTCGCAGAGGGGATGCGTGCCCATGTGTGGGATCCAAAGATATGAAAGTGGGTGACTTTCGGTTTGTTGCTGCTCCAAGACTCGAAAGGATTCTGGTCCTTAATAGAACTGTCACAGAGATTTGTTAAGTGCCTCATCCCAAAGTTTGGGAGGTAGTGCCTTTGTATGTAGCATGCAACTGGCCATCTCTTTGAGAGATCTATTTTTAGTCTTAGCAACTCCATTATGTTGTGGAATATATGGTACTGTGTTCTGCAAAAGAATATTTCTATTTATGTATTATCACCAATTATTTGTATGGAGGGATTTGATTTGTCTCCATGATTGAGTCTCAACAAGTACTTTGAACTCTTTGAGATGCTCAAAGATGTCAGACTTTCATTTGAGAAAAAATACCCAATTATAACGTGAGTAATCATCCAAAAAAGTAAGCACGTACATTGCCTTGCTGATGGATGGATGTGGGAATGGTCCCATAAGATCATTGTCAATCAGATCCAATGGAGATGAGGCCTTATGAGCATTCCCTTTTTTTGAAATTCTCTTGAGGATGCTTGCTAAGGACACATCCTTCACAAATCCCTTTGGAAAAGTTAATGTTAGGTAACCTGGTGACCATCTTGTTCTTGCTAAGTTGTTGCATGTACCTAAAGTTCAGGTAACCAAACCTCTCATGCCATAATCTACTGCTATCATCAGCATGCGTAAGTATATAGAATTAGGTTCAATAAACTTAGACAAAGTATATAATCAAGATTAATGATTTACCTCCCTGGCAACAATTTTGGAGTTGTCTCGCATCTCGAATATGGATACAGATTCTAGTGTGAACTCCACCTTTTTTCTTGAGCCTAAGTGTGTAATTTGGTATGCTAAGATCAAATTCACAGAAAGTTGAGGAACATAAAAAACATTCTCAAAGCTTCCATGATCTAGTTCCACTCTCCCTTTTCTGGTGACCTCAACTGGAGAGTCATCCCACATGAGGAAAGGAGGCCTCGTGCATGCACTTACAGAAGATAGAATATCCTTTGTGGTTTCCCTGTGATGTGAAGTGCCTAAATCTACAATCCATGCATAAGGAGAATAATGAATAACTATTAATGCATGAGGATTTCCTTAAGGGCTTGATCTTCTGACTTCTTCTTGGAAACCTCAGGAATGAATTCCTTGAGATTGTTCTTCTGAAGTATTTGCACCATAAGATATATTTACTTCTTCATGCATGCAAATTTTGGATGGATCCAACGATTACAGTAGCCACACTTCTTCCCTTTCTTGCTTTTTCGATCTTTGGAACCAGAGGAATCATTGAAGGGTTTGGAGTACCTTTCCTTCTTTGACTCTACATGTGCCTTTCCTTTTTCCTTTCAGTTTGGATTTAGGGCATTGAGAGTTGCTTTCATCATGTACAACAAGTGCATGTGCTATGGGGCCCTTGATTATTCCCATTTGAATGAGCTTATCTTACTCATCATGTGTTAAAGCCTCAATGAACTATGACAATGAAGGCGTGGTCCAGGTTGATCCTATGGTGAATCTATTATAATGAAATGTGGAGACAAATACATTATATTCTGACCCCAAGTTTTCCATGATAGCAAGAATCAATTGCTTTTCTTGTTTGGATTTGTTGATACCACAATATTTCAATTCATGAAGGAGAGATTTTAGTTTGGTGAATAAATCTTGGACATTGTCAAAGTTCTTCAATTCTAAGGAGTTTATTTCTACTTTGAGCAAATGGCCCCTCATTTCATCATGTTTTCCAAAGAGAGCGACCAATGTTGTCCATATCTCAATTGGAGTCTTGCATGCATCGATGTGGAACCATAGATTGAGAGAAATATACATGCATAGGAGACCATGAGCCTCGCCAATGCGATTGAAGTGCTTGTATTTTCCACTGTTGAGGTGGGTTCTGTTTCTATGGCCATGGTTATTTGATACAAGCCTTTACTCTGAAGCTGGTGTAAAATTCTAGGCTTCCATTCAAAGTAATTATATAGCATTGGAATTGCAAAAGCAGAAAATTACATCTTTCTTGCTGCTTTGTTTTGTCTTCAGTACCTGCAAAAGAGTGCTGGTTATAATTCTTGCTAGTAGTATGTAGGCTCTGATACCATGTAGATTCCTACATAGAAGATCTAGGTGACAATGAATCACACTCAATGCAATGATGGATGAAGTGAAAAACTAGAAAAATGAATGAATTTCTATTATGGTGATAAAAGGATCTTTTAATACAATGATACATGTTGTAACTAACACTCCTAATTAGCATTGACATGCTACTATGAGAAGAAAATGATGCATACTCGCAGTGTTCCAACAAGATTGACTCATGTACTAGCACTTAGTGAATTCTAACAGCTACTAGCTAATATCTCCAACAATTCTTTCACATGTATTATCATTCAAAATGGTTATTACTTTTATTACAATTCACCATTTTGATCATGTAATTAAAAAAAATGGATGAGATGATTTCAATGTAGTAATTTTGGTTTTTAAGCTACATTGTTTTGATGAGGCCACCATAGGTCCATCTTAACCTTGGCTTTATCAAAGGCGGAAAGAGATCAAATTTGATTCAGGTCGTGCCTAGGTGCACGCTGGGGACAACAGTGAACTAAATGAGTCGATCATTGTTATGACTGAAGCATAGAAAAAAAACAAGTACAACATGAAACACACTACATCAACAGAAAGTATGCGCACACACAATATGCAAGAATTCGAACCAAATTCTATTATTACTGCTTCTCTCTGAAGGTTGGACGTTTGTTACAATAATGCACATGTTTATTTAGAATGCCGAGACGCTTGGGTGACTACGAAGACAAAGATCTTTTGTCGATGTTCGACAGTTGTCCGTGCTGACAAGGCATGCCAAGATGTTGTATGTCGAGCTCTCGAGGTTTGTCGATGTTGATTGTGTCGAGGTTTGTCGAGGTCAATTGTGTCGAGGTTCGGACTTGTAGAAGCCGATGATGAACCTGTCAAAACACTCGAAGTAATCAAAGTAGTCGAAGTGTTAGGCTTTATCGAAATTCTACAACATGCCAACTGCTGGTTGGATCAAAATATTTTGAAGTACAAACATTTCCTCAAGTTAAGACTCTATGGATGTGCACTTTCAAAAAAAAATTGAACTTGATAGAACCCGGATTAAAATAATATTTCAATAATATTATGAGAGAACATAAAATTCCCAAGATATTGGTGTCTTTCTTATTAACACCTTTAGCGTTCATTGAATAACCTGTAATGTTCATTGTCTTCAGTGTAGCATGACAGAGAAAGTTCGGGAGTCGGGACAGTTGATATCTGTACAAAATGGGCTCATCAAGGACAGCTCGTTGTCTCGCTTTGCCATTTAATTTAGACGATGATTGAGTAGTATTACCAGATGTTTTCCCAAGATGTGAGGGGCCTTTTTTATTTATGTTATGGGAGTCTGGCCGAGTCGGCCGACACTTCATATGTGTACAAATTAAACAGCTCGCACCCACTTTTATCTGTCGGCTTCAGATTTTGTATACCTGTACTTAATTGAAGGACGGATGAACTAAAATTTGGACATTTCAAAGAAGACAACCATAAGTCTATATCCTTACTTGTATATTTAATGTGTATATAATATCGCACTGGGGTTGGACAATGACCATATCCTCATGTTTGCTGACTGGTGTCAGTTGGGAAATTATCGCTATTTGAAGTATATCGCGAGATTGGAACGGCACAGTTGCACTGTGGTCCAGAGGTAGGGTTGTTGAATCCTTCTCACCTTTTCACTATGGACATTTTCCGAGCATGGGCTCAGAACGTGGGACATAGTTATTATAAAAAATCCAACATACAAACAGAATTTGAGCTAAACACGTAGTAGACATTTGGCATTATATTTTTTTCAATGTCTTTTTAAAGAAGAAAATAAAGGATTAAAGAGCTCCACAGGTGTGGGTCCGTCTACTGCTCAATCAACACCCAAATAAAAAGGGATCATTATTGGTTTTTTAACTCTTAATAGAGTAGTACAGTTATAAGTAAATTGGTCACTAAATGTTGATAGACACAACCAACCATTCAGTTTTGTAAAAATAGCTGAATAGTGAAGATTAAAATATATAATTTTATGTCTATAATTCATATCAGATCGTTAGAATTAATATAAATACAAAATCAAAAACAATTTCTTACTCGTTTCTTTAACCACCTGAAATTTATTTAAATCTTAATCAAGATACACTTAAACATAACAAGATACCACAACCATAAAATGAATCCTTGGTATACACTTATTTTCTTATCTTATAAGTTTCAATTACATTTTATTATGATTATCATGATTTCACCAACTCTATATTTGCTAGACATTAAAGCAAAAGAGAAGTGGCTTGCCAGAAGTTGACAAACAATTCCAGTCACCAACAATCACAGGCACGATCTGTGTTTTCTAATTTTGTCCTGTTCATATGCACATAAACCATACCAAAAATATTCAAATGGAAATATAATGATACGTACATAGCAATTCCATGGAATTCAATTGTATTCAGCTCTCCATCCATCCCGTCATTTTAAATCTAGAGCCCAATCGAAGCTTCTGCAAAAAGGGTAAAATAAACGCGAACGGCTCTTCTCCACTCACTTTGTTTGTAAGGTTCAGAGAGATGGTGTGGGATTGGATTAAGTAATCAATTAAATTGTGTATAAACACCTCGTACCAAAGGCAACACATGAAAGACACACAAAACTAAACTAGAACAAATTGAACTGCTACGTAATGCCAATGCTAAAGAGAAATTATGTAATTGTAATGCCAAAGAAATAAATAAACTTTCTGTTTTATTGCAGAAATGGATATAACGCCCTCCAAAACCCATGTTTCAATATCTGCAATACCAATATTTATGGCCAAATTTTTAAGAAAAATAGTAGAAAATGAGCTTGAAAAGACTCTAAATCATTTAATCTTTGGACTACTTGGAATTTTAATTTTACTATCTGTATTATTTTTTTAATTTATTTGCTATCTTATATTATTTTAAATTAGTTATAAATATTTAACAAAATATTAGTAGAAGATAATCAAATTGAATCAATTTTAATGTTTGAGTTTATTGGTCTGAGGGGAAATTAACCACTATCATTATCATCATATAAAAAACAAAATATTAGTAGAAGATAATGAAATTGAATCAATTTTAATATTCCAGTTTATCAACATAGTTGAATTGAGTTGTATGATATGAAACTTTGAAATCTTTTTAACCTTTCACAAATTTATTTTTCAATTATTTTTTATTATTCTCATACTAAATAAATCCTAATTTAAAGTAAGTTTACTATCATATATATATACACACTACCACAAATTCATATAAATTCTGGATATTTTAAACACATAAATTTACATCTCATTTTGCTTTTAATACCGCTAAATACTTAATTAAATATTGAAACCCGTTAATCCCTTAAAAATAAATGGTAGTAAATACAATCTAACCAATAAAACACATACCCAAAACATCTCCTAACACACCACTTCAAAATCCATTAAACGAGACATAGTTGGTAGACGTCGAGAATGAAAAGGGCGAAAGGGACTGAGGATTGAAGAAGAACCAAACACAAATCTACGACTGGACCACAATGCAATTGCCATTCCAATCTAATAGTATACTTCAACTATCAATAGTTCTTACCTGTCAGCAAACTGGAGGACTACCAATTAATGTTTGGTTGCCTTGGTCGGTATGTTACATACACATTAAAGATATCGACATGCATTCCTTTCCTTCGGATTGTCACTGATTGTCATTGCCGGCCCCTCAATTGGTAGGAGCTGTCCTGGATAAGCCCAGCTGTCCTGGAGCTGTACATATATACAAAATCTAAATAAGTTGGTAGGAGCTGTCCTGGATAAGCCCAGCTGTCCTGGAGCTGTACATATATACAAAATCTAAATAAGTTGGTAGGAGCTGTCCTGGATAAGCACAGCTATCCACTGTTCCGAGTCTCCACCTTTTTTCTGTTTGTGCAATAAACATTACAGACAAGGCGTAGCAGAAATACTGTATATTACTTGCATGTTCAGACAAGGCTTAGCAGCAATACTGTATATTACTTGCTTTTAGGGTTGTGAAAAGTCAATATATATATTGAATATAAATTATCGAAATCAAAAAGCTTCTCATCAATAACTATGTCGAATTTTAACAAAATTCCAAAATTAACCTTTCTATAACACTATTGGCAGGGCTACCAAACTTGGTATTTTAAAAACTTTAAACTAAATTATTAGACTTAAGCCTGGAACTGAAGTGGGGCTGCAATTATCGGTGAGACTCATAGAATTACACTACTGCTGGAAGCATGCCTTATTATTATCAACTTATTCTTTATGTTGTTAATTGATGTACTGCGTGACGCAGCAAAGGAAGACTATCAAGAAATAGTTTCTATAATAATTTGACCTATTTTATTGTCATGTTATACCTGAACAGTCCTCTGTGGCTCAGCTTTGGCCTTAGAACAAGCTCTTTGAAAGATTTTGTAAGGTTGAGCTATTTTATTGTAATGTTATACCTGAACATTCCGCTGTGGGTCAGCTTTAGCCTTATAACAAGCTCTTTGAAATATTTTGTAAGGTAGAACGGATGAAAATTTGAAACATAGATCTTGTAAAGTATTAATATTTTGTATTTCAATTTTAAGTTATAAGAAACAATACTAAACATTTGAAATAAAAATAAAAACTTTAATAATTATAATAATTTATTACATACATTTGTTATTATAATAAAAACTTATTTTTTAATATATTATTAATAATAATAATTAAAAAAAATAAAAATAAAAAATTTAATGACCAAATTGTAAAAAAATTACACTAAAGAAGAAATGTGTACATGATATTGAAAATTAAGGTTAGGTGTAATGACTCACATTGAAAGAGGAAATGTATACATGATATTGAAAAATAAGGTTAGCTGCAATTATTCATTAAAAAAAAAATAAAAAAATAAAGATATAATTGTTTATACATTTATGTTGACTCTCTACATTCCTATTATTATTAAGATCAATAATCATATAATTATATATAAAAAAATGTTGAAAACCATACATAAAACTAAAACTATGATACAATAAGCTTAGATCTGTTATTCTCTTTAAAAGTTGTTATAGAAGTTACACATCACAATGTTGAATTGTGAGGTTTCCTATTATGACCTCGAATTGTTCATCTCTGTTCTCGAGCTCAGCCTTGCGTGGAAGAATTTCGATTAGCCTTGCGTGGAAGAATTTCGATTAAAGCTTTTAAACTTTAGCAGGACTAAGAAAATGAGTATTGACATACATATTGACACGCATCGCATGCAGGGTCTAACACACCACAATTGATTAGACTAGCGATGGTTATCTCATGTGAACGAGGAAATCATAACTAAGAGAAAAAATAAAAGCTGAAGCAACAATTGTTGAAAACATCGCTGTGCGTTTTGTCTCCGTCATTGCTTTCGTTGAATCGCTCGTAATTTTTACACGAAATAGGGGACTACTGGAGCTCATAACAATGATTTCTAGGCGCAGAAGAGATGACATTGTACACAATCACAGAGCTAGAAGCCACTTCCGTTGTCCATAAAGAACATGAATTTCAATTGTTTACACTGAACCCAAACTAATATCGCCTATGATCAGAGAAAACGTTGGAGTAAGCAAGGTATTGCTCACATTAAAGTGCTATAAAAGTTTTCAGAAATACTTTAACCAAACTATATGACATTACCTTTTCTTAGCGCATCAAATAGATCCTTCTCAGTAGACATTCGCAGATCGTTCCTTTCGGTTGCTAGGAAATTCATTTCCTTTGCTATTTGTCTATATTTAGAATTTTCTTGGATTCTTCTGCTCAATTTCGTTTTACCTGTTTTCGTGCCAAATAATTATTTCCCCCGATTTAACGTTTTCTAAGGAAGGTTATTGGAAGAAGCATTGGAAGATCTTTAGTTGTAAAAGTACCAATGACCTTTCTTGGGATCCATTGTAATAGGTTCCTTTCGGTTGCTAGGAAATTTCAATTTAAAAAGGACCTTCCAAAAATAATACAAATTCCATATCATTATGTATTATCCAATCAAAATGGTTTAAAATTAAAAAAGGGAGCATCTATTAAACAATTTTTTAATATAAATTTGGGGATAAGTATCATAAAAAAACTACCCTTTTTTGTTCGTAGTTTCGACATATCTCCCTGTAATTTTACTCAAATTTCGATTAGGAGAGCATGTTGGATGCGGAATTAAATTATGCATTGAACGAGTACCCACTCGGCATACTTTTGACGGGCCCCGCTACCCCAAAAACAAGAAATACCTGAAAAGACGTAATGATGACATATGTGGAATTTAATTATGCATCCAACGAGCTATTTCGATTGAAATTTGAGTAAAAACATAGGGAGATATGTCGAAAATACTAACAAAAAAGTAGTTTTTTCTTTTCTTCCTGCAAAATTAATAAATATTATTTTATTATTTTAACTATTATTTTATTAATTTTCCTTAGGAGGCCCATTTTGAGTTGAAATTTCCTCTAATGTAGTCGGCGATTCATAACCTTGAAAGGTTAATAATTATTTTAACAATTTTTGGGTTTTGGCACTGGAATTGAAATGGTAAAGTTTGGTTCTAAAATCAGAACTAATTTGAGTATATGAGAGTATAATAGCTCTTAGTAAAATTGTAATAAATAGCATTGCAAATGGATGGAATCAAAATAGTTGTAGAGCTTACCTCCATCAACAAGAGAACATAGAGCCACTTGGCCATTAACTACATCGTGGACGCAACGTGTCTACAAAAATTCAAAATGGAGACGCGCGATTAGACCTTATCCATATCCCTTCAAAGTGGAGACGCGCGGTTAGACCTTATCCATATTCCACATCACCGCTTTCTTGACGTTTTTGTGCGGTAATACCTACCGAGCTATCGAGCCTTCACCGCTTCCCATGATGAAAATGCTTTTGAGGTTGAAATCAGACATCATGGTTACAAATTAGAATCATGGTAACCAAGTCTTTGCCAACATTTATTTATAGGGATACTTAATTACTTACTTTGGGTGGCAAACTAGTGCGGAATGCACTAGTAATTTGTGATAGATAAACTCGTCCACTTTTGCGCTTTGCAACTTTTAGTCTATAACAAGCGCCTATGTGCAAGAGCAACTTTCAGTCTATAACAATCATCTATGCGCAAGAGAAAGCAAGCCTTGTTGATGTTCAGAGAAAAGGTAATTCACAATCTTTATTTTATATAAATTTCTAGATAGTGTACTGCCTATATTTACCTTACTAAATGGTTATGTATCGAGCAACACTATATCTTGGTAATTGCTCACTTAGGTATGAGGAATGCTGCGAAGACAAATAAAATTAATATCTAGTGAAAAAAGTACTAGTTTTTATATATATATATATATCCACATTCAAGCTTGAAAATATATGCGGAGCAAAAATCCACGATAAGTTATTACAATTCAGTTCAACAGGTTTACAAAATTTACTTATTTAACACGAAACACCAACAAAGATTGTCTTCGAAAAAGCGGTTTCGAATCCCGACACTCCATTGGAAACAACCGCTATGGTAATCTCATTATCATTTCCATTAACACGATGAACTGCATGCTCGTTAGTAGTTTCGTTCTTGTTAACATATGCATCACTATACGAATGTCCATTCCAGTTGTAAAGCTGGGAGAAGTTAAAAGGAAGCAAGCAAATGCTAGAGATGTTGCAGTTCCATTCCTGTTAACATATGCATCACTATACGAATGTTCATTCTTGTTGTAAAGATGGGAGAAGTCAAAAGGAAGCAAGCAAATGCTAGAGATGTTGGAAGCACAAAGTAAGAGCAAAGGGAGAGTTTGAAGATGAGAAAGGCAAAGGGGTCTTATAATGCAACCATGAATTGGAATGTGTTGGAAAGATTTGAACGAGCTCTACAACATGACAAGGTTTGACTTCTAAAGACATTACATAAAGTCTACTCATTCGGCACATATAAAACATGATCGACACATATAAAACAAGATTGAGAAGACTGTGGATCGAAGATTCTCAGTAGCGCTCACCACTCTTGTGTTTCGAGCAGCTTCATCCCTACACTATATAGCTGAGCATGCCTTTTATGGACCAGTTATTGATCATACAAGTGGAGAACATGCAAGGAACCAGACAAGTGGAATGTTGCATGTTCATTTTAGTTGATTACCATTACTTTCCAGGTGAGAAATTCAGTGTGTAGGGAATTGATTGCAGAGTTGTCAAGTTGTCATAGCCTTGCAAAACTAAAAGGTAATACGCACAATAAGAGGGTCAAGGCCAAAAATATAGGAAAAATAGTTTATTTATGGCTTAAAGTATAACATAAAAAATAGAATTTCAATTGGCTCTAATACCAAAAACCAGAGGATTACAATATTCCTTGCTTGCAGGGAATAATAAGAAAGGTACCGTGTAAATTCAATGGCACACTCCTAGATCTTACAGAGTCTGAGTGTTGGGGGTCATTTAGCTTAAAATCGCTTCCGACAAAAAATCAACATGAAAGTCAAAATCCTCCCCTAGTTAGACAGCTCCTAAAAATTATACAAGATGAAAAAAATAATATAAAATTTAGTAGTTATGGTGTAGAGAAACTATGGGTTTGTATTTTGTGTTATTTTAGTGTTAAAATGAGTTGAAGTTTTGAATCTCTTCTTTCTATAAATAGTATAATGTTGGGAATGTTATATTTTTTTCATGTAAAATTGATTGATAAAATTGATAGTCCATTGGAGTCAGATGTGAGAGACATCTTAATAGTTGTTTGGTAAAAAACAAATGATTAGTTGAGACTCAACCAGAAATCAACCAAAGTAGACTATAACATAATAATTGAAAGTGGTTAGGTAGTTATGGATTGCCATTAATAAGCATGTGTTTGTATTGCAAATATAAATAAGATGTAATTGCTATGCTTGGTACATGGTAGTGGTGTAGCATGATCATGTACTAAAGTGTGATTTGTGGTCTAGCAAGTCACTCTTGTTTGAGTGTTTAATTAATAGATAAACAAAATCTCATTGATTTGTTGGTTTTCCTCCAAAAATGAGGTTTCAATATTAATTTATGTATAATATGTTGATATTATTGTATGACATTACTTATGTTAAATTGTTTTAACTATATAAATCAATTTACAAACATATTGTAATTAGCATTAAAACCAAAAATTACACTAAATATGTTCTTTCTCTTTCAAAAAATGTGTTAATGATTATTCATATAAAGGATTTGTACCTGATAAGGATCTTATGGATTTTCCAAAAAAATGTTAATGATTATTCGTATAAAGGCTTTGTACCTTATAAGGATCTTATGGATTGTAGGTGTTGTAAGCTTGGTAAAATCTAGGTGTAATATTGGACTACGCCCACAAGGTGCTTGAGTAGATAATCATTTCTTTAATAAAATTATAAGGTACGATTTATCTATACTAGTTGTTCCCTAGAATATAATGTTCAATGATTTTTTTATTCAAGCTAATTGAGAGTGATCACGTTCAATGATTCTTTTTGTTAGTCAAGCTAATTGAGAGTGATCATTGATAATGAGATAGTGTACTTTTCGATGGTGGCATTGATTATGTGTTATGTTTGAATTTCCCATTTGTTTGATTATACTTTTGATCTATAACACCATTTGAGTTGGTTCCATATTTCGATGGTGTCAAACTCTTTAAGGCTAAGCATTTCAAAGATCATTAAACTAGATATTATTTCAAAGATAATTAAACTAGATATTATCTCAATGAGACAGCTCTTTATAATGATTGTCATTTAATCGATCTCCATGTTGAAAAGTATGCTTATATAGTTGCCACAATGATCATGTGAATGTATGCTTATATAATTGCCACAATGATCATGTGTTCTAATATAACTTCTTTTGAAAGCTTTCTGTTGGTAGAGAAACAACAAAGATATTTATATAAATTATCTGTTCTAATAGAAGTTGTCAAAGGGTTTGGAATCTTTCTTAATAATTCTAAAAAAATGTGGCCATTCATGGACAATTGCATGAATGGTTCTCTTTTGTTGGTTATACTGCCTATGTTTTGCAAGGTTAATTAAATAAAAGAAATCCAAGTTAATTAAATAAAAGAGATCCATGAATGTAAGACGTTTTAAATAGACAAAAATAACATTGGATCAAGATGTACGATCTTTTGTGTTTTGGGTCATTTGGTGAAATATTTGGTAATCAACATTTAGTTGGGTGAAGGTTTTTGCTGAATGTGATAAATGGATTATTTTTGCAACATATGCAAGTTTTTTGCACACATATGTTTGTTGAAAATTGCTTCTCATTGTAATCAATAATAAGCATATGAGAACAAAACGTGTAGACTTGATGTCTCTATTATTTTAGTAAACATATAACATTAGCTCTTTGATGTTACTATGCTTTAGAAATGTAATACTTTAGCATTTAAATTGATGCATAGAGAGGGGTCCCTTGTCCCACAAACAAGGAGACAAGGAGATCTCATACACCAAATTAATGCATAGCTTAGATGTAACCTTAAAAAAAAAAAATATAAGTCACAACTTTCAATCTCTTTTAACTTGGTCACATTTTTCCTATTAAATAATTGATCTTAATTCTCATATATATATATATATTCAAATTTCTCATGTAATATATGTATGTGTGTGTGCAAGACTACCCAGAAATGTTCTTTTTGGCTCTATATGTACTGAGAAGAATTATAGTGTAATTTTGTTGTACACATAAACATTCTTATGATTATGTATTGAAGTGTATGATTTTTATTGTATAGATAAATATTTTGGGCATGGTAGTTCGTATAGTTTAGAAAAAAGATGATATAGTTTGAAATAGGTAACTCGTTTGGATTTCTAACCTATTTGTATGATTTTTGTATAGCTTAATTTGATTCGTATATAATGAATAACAAACATGGATGATGAGCACCAAGTCCCTTCTTAAATAAGAGTAATTGAGTTGATGAGTCTCACTTACACAGTATGGTTTGCAAGATTCAAACATATAGAATCACTAGTTCTATAGGTTATGGATGCAAGGAGAAAAACCGAACCTAGAATGTATGGCAAACCGTAGCTTGGGAATATCATGAATTCAATAATGCATATATGTTAAAAATCAGAGACGCGGTAGATCAATCACACAATGAACAACATCATACATAACACCGGGATTTCATGTGGTAAAACCCCATAGGAGAAACATCCACGTAGGCAAAGTATTAAAGCTCATTAATAAAGAAGGAGATACTACATGATGAGTCTCAGCACAAACAACTCACACATTACGTATCCCAACCATTCACTATATACTTCATGAAATAAGTTACATGAGTAAACCGTTGCCAGTTATTCCCATTATGAGAAACTTCCCATAAACATCCGTAATGAGAAACCTCCCATAAACACATTAGTTTAGTTGTCATTTAACGATCTCCACCTTGACAACAAAATTTACAAATACTTTTCCCATGGCTATTTATCACATTTTTTTCAAACCAATTGAAGCTACACACCATCGTAAATTCTCTAACAATACAGGTTTTGTGAACATATCTACACAATTTTCTTGAGTATGGACCTTTTCAGATCTAATCCACCTTCACAAATGGTTTATGTTACAAAATGATATTTTACATAAATATGTTTAGTCTTACTATGATAAGCAGGATTTGTAGCCAAATGAATAACACATTGACTATCACAAAAGACATACACATGGTTCTGCAACCTTCCAATTTCTCTAAGCAAACTTCTCAGCCATGTACTTACTAATAATACCTACTGCATGTGAAATAATAGGTCTAGTACACACCGTTGCATACATTAAACATCCTAATGTATTGGCATATGGTACACGAGACATATAATCCTTTTCTTCAACACTACTAGGACATAAACTTGAAGAAAGTTTAAAATGAGAATCCTAAAGGAACATTCACAGGATTTTCCTTATTCATTTCGAATATTTCTATTATTTTCTCAACATACTTCTCCTGTGAAAAACTGATCTTACCATTTTTTATGTCTCTGTATATCTCAATACCAAAGATTTTTTTTGCAGCTCCAATATCCTTCATATCAAAAGTCCTATCCATCTGAGCCTTCAACCTATTAAACTCATCCATGCTTTTGCTCACAATAAGAATATGATCAACATAGAATACTAAGATAATGAATATGACATTCAACCTTTTGAAGTATAAACAATGATCCTACTCACTTCTAGTATAACCTTGGCTCACCATGAAAGAATCAAAATTCTTGTACCATTTCCTGGGCGACCTTTTCAGGCCATACAATGATTTCTTGAGCTTGAAAACTAATCTACCTTTTTGATGTTGTACAAAACCTTCTGGTTGTTCCATATAAATCTCCTCATCTAAATCTCCATGTAGTAAAGTTGTTTTAACATCCAGTTGCTCTAATTCCAAATCAAGTAATGCAACTAATTCTAATACACTATTAATAGATACAATCTTAACAACTGGTGAAAATATCTCATGATAGTCTATACCTTCCATCTGAGAATACCCTTTTGCGACCAATATGGATTTGTATCTTTCAACCTTACCATTAACTCATTTCTTCAATTTGAAGACCCACTTACATCCAACCATTTTTCTATATTTGGAGGGTTCAACCAATTCCCATGTCTTGTTTTTCTCCAGAGAATCCATTTCTTCTTTCATTGCCATCTTCCACTGAGCATTGTCAATAAAATCAATGGATTCCTGAAAACAAGAAGGTTCTCCATCATCAGTAAATAAAACAGATGAAACAAAATCAGTATACCTCTTAGGAGGATTTCTCTCCCTTAATGATGTTCTTGGTGTGGGTTGTGGGGTTTCCACAATTTCTTGAGTTTCTTCATCTTCTATGACTTCTCTCTCACCAAAAACTTCTTCTTTTTTCTTTGAGTCATGAGAAGATTGGTTCTCCGACTGAATTAGTTGTTTTGATATTACCTCTTCCTGTTCCACATCAACTCTTACATTTTCAAATTTAATAAGAGAAGATTCATAAAAAACTACATCTTTTCTAATGAAAATTTTGTGGGTAGTAGGATCCCACAATCTATATCCTTTCATTACATCATCATACCCAACAAAAATGCACTTCTTTAATCTAGGGTCTAACTTATAACACTGATTTTTAGGAGTAAGTGCATAAGCTTCACAACCAAAGATTTTCAAATTTGAATAATCAAAGGAATGACCAGTCTATACCTCTTCCGGAATTTTTCAATCTATTGCCATTGATGGAGAACGATTTATTAGATAACAAGCAGTAGAAACTACTTTCGCCCACAACTATTGCACCAATTAGCATTATTGAGCCGGCTCCTTGCTCTTTCTAGAAGTGTCATGCTCATGTGCTCTACAACGTCATTTTGTTGAGGACTATATACATTTGTTTTGTGCGATCCCTTCATGTTTGCAATATTTTTCATACTCTAAAGAAGTAAATTCACCTCCATTATCCATTGTTAAACACTTGATTGTCTTGCCAGTTCTTTTTTCCACCATAACTCTAAATTGTTTAAATGTGTTAAACACATCAGCTTTTCTTTTTAGTACATAGACCCAAACCTTTCTAGAAAAATCATATACAAATAATACATAATATTTTTCTCCCCCATAGGAAATGGTAGGAGATGGAACCCACAAATCAGATTGAATGTAGTCAAGAACACCTTTACTAACATGACTACTTTCTTTGAACTTTTTTCTACAATGCTTTCCATATATACAATGTTTACAAAACATCAAATTCAGAGTTTTCAGACTTGGAAGCAATGAACGATTCATTAATACATGAAGTCATTTTTCACTCATATGACCAAGACGTTGATGCCATAACTGACTAGATCTTGAATATTCTTCAGATACTAATGTAGTACCATTAACTTGCGGCCTTCCAACCAGTTTGTAAAGGTTTCATGTCCTCTGTGCTTTCATGACTACTTTAAAGCACCCTTAGAAACTTTTAGAGTTCCATCAAAACATGTAAACTTATGACCACAAGAATCCAATACTCCCAAAGAAATTAATTTTTTCTTTAACGCAGGTACATGTCTAACATCTGTAAGTGTTCGTATTACTCCATCAAATCTTTTAATTTTAACACTTCCAACCCCAGCAGTTTTACATGAATGATTGTCTCCTAAAAGAACTATTCCATCATTAGTTATTTGATAGGAAGTAAACCAATCTTTCTGAGGATATATATGGTGCGAAGCACCAGAATCTAATAGCCACTCCTCATTATATTCAAAAATATTACAAATAGACAAGACCTCATCAATCATACCTAAATCAAAAGACTTAACGAAATTTTTCTTTGACTTGGAATCATCCTTCTTGGATTCTTGTCTCTTCCAACAATCCTTCTTGAGATGACTAGTTTTGTTATAATAACAACATTTTAGTTTTCTCTTTCTTCCCTTCAATTTATACCTAGAAGTACCTATTGACTTTTCTCCTTTCTCTTTGGATCGACCTCTAACAACCAAATATTCTGGTGAAGAGGTTTCAAGACGATATTTCTTCCTTACTTCCTTAGAAAATAATGCTCCAACCACATTGTCAAATTCTAAAGTATTAGTTTTACTAAGGCTAATGGAAGAAACTACTTGACCCCAAG
This sequence comes from Pseudotsuga menziesii, assembly GCA_001517045.1. Taxonomy (NCBI): domain Eukaryota; kingdom Viridiplantae; phylum Streptophyta; class Pinopsida; order Pinales; family Pinaceae; genus Pseudotsuga; species Pseudotsuga menziesii. Next base: position 101,544 of record LPNX010929682.1, on the reverse strand, counting down.
TCTCGGGTAAAGTACAAAAGAGATTGACTGTGTTATCTTCATCATCAATTTTAACATCCATGCTACTCAATTAGAAAATAAGAGTGTTAAAAACATTTAAATGATATGCTATCTTCGTACCTTATTTTATTCTCATACTGTACAGCTGTCGCTTCAAGCAAATTATGTTTGTCACTGATTTGGTCATATACATATTGTCTAACTTGTTCCATAGGCTTGTTGCTGATGTTTCTCTAATAATTTTGAACAACACATCATTTGCAAGACATAATCGAATTGTGCTTAGCGATTTGGCATCTAAATCCTCCCATTCATCCTCTGTCATGGTGAGAGGTATTTTTCTTTTTCCATCTCTACTGAACTAATAAATCCCACATCTTTAACTTCCATAGTTCAAAATTGTTTTTACCATTAAATTTTTCAATCTCAAACTTTGTGCTAGACATTATTGAAAAAATATATATATATTTTCCTGAAAAAAATATTCCCAAACAAAAAACAATGGTAAATTCTCTTGAACAACATGGATTGAATATATATCCAAACTTCCATTAAAAATAGTACAAAGTTTAATTACCATCGTTAATTTTTACCAACGTTAATTTCGAGCGGTGACCGACCTTTTTTTTAACTTCCAAAAAAAAACACAAAGTCTATTTTTTTTAAATTTTTACCCAGGAAGAAAGTTTGCTTCACTTCGACAGCTGACTCCAAACGGGGCTTTCCAGACTCAAAAATCTACCTTCACCAAGTAACAAACATTTCAATTCAACGGCTGGCACCCTCTTCATGGCTCTTCTCCATGCTTTGGACCAGCTCCACGATTGGCACCTTTCTCTGCTTCTCTTCACGTCCAGTAGCGAGCATCAAGAGGAAGACCTTTGATCCTAAAATAAGCGGCTCTTAGTCCCTCCACGATCCAGTGTGAGGCTCCCAGCAGAGTTCTCTTCAATGCAACTTCCACTGCCTCCTTCACCAGACTGTCATGCAACCCTAGACGTAGAGAGTATCCTTCATACATAGACCTTCCATTGAATTCCTGGAAGGCATATCATCCCCAGACGCAGGTGACTCACAATATCATATACGTTTTATGATCTTGGAGGCAGATGCCTCTTCACCAATGAATTCGGAAATGATTCCAAACGGTTCAGAACACAATCTTCTCCAGCTTCCAGCATGGGTCTCTTTCAACATCCAAACATCCTATCTCTCTTCACACTCGGTCTGATACCACTTGTTAAAAATTAGAGACACATTACATCAATCACACAATGAACAACATCATACATAACACCATGACTTCATGTGGTAAAACCCCAAAGGGGAATCATCCACACAGACAAAGTATTGAAGCTCATTAATGAAGAAAGAGAGATTACATGACGTGTCTCAACCTCATATACAACTCACACCATTACGTATACCAACCATGCATTATAAGGCTTCATGAAAGAAGTTACATGAGTAAACCATTGTCGGTTATGCACATTATGAGAAACTTCCCGTAAACATATATAATGAGAAACCTCACATAAAAACATTAGTTTAGTTGTCATTTAACAAGATAGTGAGATTGCTTGAAAAATCTAGTATTGTATGTATAAAGAGAGCCTGTACAAAACCTAGGTAAAGAGCATGATCTTTGGAGTATTATAGTGTTTGAATCTTACACTACGGATTAGAGCCAAATGGCCAAAGTTATTAAAGTAATACAAGGAACGATTTGTGTTGATCCCTCATGAAGCATCAATGTCTGAAAAGTTCCATGTAGTTGATTTGCAAGACAAGCGTTCTTTTGAAAAATCCCATATACAAAGTGTGCAATCCCACACATATCGAAGAGGCTTAAAATTAGCCATAATTTTGAGATTAGCTTCACCATGGGCCTTCAAGGACACATCAATCTACCAATCCAGTGCAATACCCTGAAGAAAAAATAATGCAATTTAGCACGATTAATTTTTAAGTTGTTTTTTTAAGGTTTTACCTTATTCATATATCTCTTGACCGCTTTAACTGGCCCAATTGCTCGGTAAGATTTTCCACCTTATAGTTACGATCCATTCTAACTGTTGAAGTGTGGTTTGGTAACAACATGATGCATATACTATTGCTTGGTAGGAAGACCCATGCAAAATATTCCAACCTGATTACGTGATAGATATTTTAGAGAGTTCTTGTTAACCCTAAAGAAAAAAGAATTCAAATAAAAGGTTTGGTTTCTATTCGGACCGTAGAAAACCATGAAGGAAGATGGTAAATGATAGATTTATCCTTGCTACATGCCTTACCTTCCCACTAAAGCTAGAGTAAGAATTAGATATCTATGCACCCTTAGAACTCGCCCCTCATATATTAGTCCCATTAATAATATCTTCATGTCTTTCCAATTGTCAATTCGTAAATGACATTTGGTAATGCTTTGTATTTATCTTTTTGCATGGGAAGAATGGATGGAACATCCAACCTATTGGGTTCTTCATTTTGATGATTACAACTTATGTTGTCATTTTGTGAGAGTGTGGTGTGGATTTGTTGGAAAGCTCTTAAGCGAGGCAATGATTTTGTGCTAGTTTAAACACACCAGTATTGCATTCAATTTGAAAAGCTTATGTTACATAATGCCGATATTTAGTTCCTACAACAATGTGGTTTTTATCATTGCATATAGATTCTAATTTTGGAAGGCCAATGGATTCTGTTAACACTTTAGGAAACTCTTCTAGGTTGTAGCTTGAAGATGCCTGGTAACTTCACTATTCTTTCAATGGTTCACTCAATGATGGATATATAATTGGATCAAGATGAATAACTCACTCACTGGTTTCCTCACTCAAGACAACTTAAAAATATCTAGGTAGGACAAGGCTTTCAAAAGCTATTAATCAGATAGTTTTGTTGAATCAAATGGGTGGAGAAAAACTAACTATATTAACCGGAACATACATATAAATATATATATATATATATATATATATATATGATGGGTCAATAGAACTAGCAATAGTTACTTACGATCCTAGTTTACTGATATGAAAGTGAGATGACGGTCACTAGCTTTTAAAGTGAACATAGACAAGAGAACCTTTGCTCATAAGTACATAAAGAAAGAAGATAATGGTCTGAAAACAACAATGAACAAAACTTGTATTCCTGAATATATTCAAAAGAGGTCTTTCTACAAAAATAGTGTATTAGAGTATTCAAAGTCGAACCCTTGTTCTTTCAAAATGATAGGAATTTATAGCCTTTACAACCAGCCTCAGATCCTAGAAAGTTGGATCTGGAATACTTTATAATTAATTAATTAATGCAACTTTTGCATACTTGTGATATTTATGTGTTTATCATTTACAAATTATTCCAAATTGGAATAGTTGGTGCCTAGTGATTATAATAAAAAATATATTGGATTATTTATTGTTAAGCTAATAATAGAACAATGAGTCAAATATTAGTTCTTGTAATAATTACAAATTAATCAATAATTAGGTAAAATGCAATATTATTATTTAGTAATTAATCAATGAACTCAATGCTTATCTATATGCAGGATTTATGCTTTATCATTTACAACACTATGATCTAATAGTGTTCTTAAGATGCAGTGATTGCACTAATATTAAATTTGTATGATATCATTCTTGCATTGTTTTAATTTCACGAATGTTCTTTTTTAGTATTGCTAAGATGCATTTCTTACATTGAGAGACATTATGATCTATTGATGTATGTCTTGAGATGGAGATTTGCATTATTATCTCTCTCATTTAAAATATGTGCATTGGGAAATTCAATATGATTTAATAGTATTATTGAGATGCATTGATTTAAGTGATATTACATTTTGTATCATCATTCATTTAAATAATTGAAATCCTAATTTGATTCAATTACAGTAGTGAATATGCATTGCTCACACTTATGGACATTATGATCTATTCATATATGTCTTTAGGTGGAGATTTGTGTTAGTATCTAACACCTCTACAATTTGAAATTTATACATTGGGAAATGCAATATGATCTAATAGTATTGTCAATATGTACTGCCACATTTAGTTGAGTAATAGAATCACCAATATTAAAGTAGAAGGATGGCTTCTATGATTTCTTCATAAATTCATTGTTGAAGCCAAAAAATGCTAGCCTTGATCCATTTGTTCTTGCCATTTTTGTATGATATCATTCATTGAAATAGTGAAAACCCTAATTTGATTCATTTATTATATTTAGCATATTAATAGAACTAAAATAATCGAAACCTATTTTGACTATATATTGACATATATTGTTGCATTTTTTTAGAAATGTTCTTTTTAGATATCATTAAGATGCATTGCTTATATCGAGAGACATTTATAATCTCTTGATCTATTTCTTTAGATGAAGATTTGCATTATAAACTAAAATCACTCTAATTTGAAATTTACACATAGGAAAATGCAATATGATCTAATAGTATTTTTAATATGCGTTGATTTCGGTGATATTACATTTTGTATGAAAACATTCAATGAAATATACATGTAATTCATCATTAAAGTTCATAGAAGAGAATCTTAAAATGACGTAGTTGAAGAAAATTTCCATTGAAACTTGCTTGGGGTTTGACAATCCATAAGTCACAAAGGATTAACATTGGAGAAAAAATATAAATATTGGAAATAAAGAGAGACCAGGTCTCACATTTACAACAATATCTTG
>LPNX010929682.1:38348-83157 GCA_001517045.1 Pseudotsuga menziesii | reverse complement strand
TGCATAAACCTTGTGAAGGACACTGGTTAGCTGCAAAAAGGGTTCTAAGATACTTGAAGGGGACTCAAGACGTTGGACTCAAGTACTCTAAAGTGGATGGCTTCAAACTTATTGGGTACTCAGATTCAGATTTTGATGGCGATAAGGAGGCAGGAGTATCAACTTCTAGATACACTATGAGTCTTGGATCAGCAGCTATCTCATGGAGATCACGCAAACAATCAGTTCCGGCAGATTCAACAACAGAAGCAGAATACGTGGCTGCAGCTGAAGCAATGAAAGAAATAGTATGGCTCAGGAAGATACTTGAAGATTTGTAAAAAAAACAAGAGAACTCCACTCCATTATTGGTCGACAATACTTCTGCAATTAAGCTGGCTAAGAATCCTAGATTCCATGATCGAACCAAACGCATCAACACAAAGTATCATTTGATTCGACATCATGTAGAAGCCAAGACAGTCCATCTTCGACATTGTTCCACAAATGATCAAGTTGCAGACATCTTCACCAAAGCGCTTGGACGAGAAAAGTTTGAAAGGTTCAGAAACATGCTCGGACTTACGAACACCTCTTCAGATTAAGAGGGGGATTGTTAGAATATAATCCGTTAGGGATTATAATATTGTAAATAAATAAATAGGAATATTTGGAAGCCGAAAAGGCTGGACGGAAGGTGAAACACAACCGTCACATGAATGTATAAATGAATGCTTAGCCATGAATAGAATAATGAATCGGGAGTTATACCTAACAAAATTGAACTGCTACGTAATGCCAATGCTAAAGAGAAATTATGTAATTGTAATGCCAAAGAAATAAATTAACTTTCTGTTTTATTGCAGAAATGGATATAACGCCCTCCAAAACCCATGTTTCAATATCTGCAATACCAATATTTATGGCCAGATTTTTAAGAAAAATAGTAGAAAATGAGCTTGAAAAGAGTCCAAATCATTTAATCTTTGGACTACTTGGAATTTTAATTTTACTATCTGTATTATTTTTTTAATTTATTTGTTATCTTATATTATTTTAAATTAGTTATAAATATTTAACAAAATATTAGTAGAAGATAATCAAATTGAATCAATTTTAATGTTTGAGTTTATTGGTCTGAAGGGAAATTAACCACTATCATTATCATCATATAAAAAACAAAATATTAATAGAAGATAACGAAATTGAATCAATTTTAATATTTCAGTTTATCAACATAGTTGAATTGAGTTGTATGATATGAAACTTTAAAATCTTTTTAACCTTTCACAAATTTATTTTTCAATTATTTTTTATTATTCTCATACTAAATAAATCCTAATTTAAAGTAAGTTTACTATCATATATATATACACACACTACCACAAATTCATATAAATTATGGATATTTTAAACACATAAATTTACATCTCATTTTGCTTTTAATACAGCTAAATACTTAATTAAATATTGAAACCCGTTAATCCCTTAAAAAGAAATGGTAGTAAATACAATCTAACCAATAAAACACATACCCAAAACATCTCCTAACACACCACTTCAAAATCCATTAAACGAGACATAGTTGGTAGACGTCGAGAATGAAAAGGGCGAAAGGGACTGAGGATTGAAGAAGAACCAAACACAAATCTACGACTGGACCACAATGCAATTGCCATTCCAATCTAATAGTATACTTCAACTATCAATAGTTCTTACCTGTCAGCAAACTGGAGGACTACCAATTAATATTTGGTTTCCTTGGTCGGTATGTTACATACACATTAAAGATATCGACATGCATTCCTTTCCTTCGGATTGTCACTCATTGTCATTGCCGGCCCCTCAATTGGTAGGAGCTGTCCTGGATAAGCCCAGCTGTCCTGGAGCTGTACATATATACAAAATCTAAATAAGTTGGTAGGAGCTGTCCTGGATAAGCCCAGCTATCAACTGTTCCGAGTCTCCACCTTTTTTCTGTTTGTGCAATAAACATTACAGACAAGGCGTAGCAGAAATACTGTATATTACTTGCATGTTCAGACAAGGGTTAGCAGCAATACTGTATATTACTTGCTTTTAGGATTGTGAAAAGTCAATATATATATTGAATATAAATTATCGAAATCAAAAAGCTTCTCAACAATAACTATGTCGAATTTTAACAAAATTCCAAAATTAACATTTGGCTACCAAACTTTGTATTTTAAAAACTTTAAACTAAATTAATAGACTTAAGCCTGGAAATGAAGTGGGCTGCAATTATCGGTGAGACTCCTAGAATTACAGTACTGCTCATGCCTTATTATTATCAACTTATTCTTTATGTTGTTAATTGATGTACTTCGTGACGCAGCAAAAGAAGACTGTCAAGAAATAGTTTCTATAATCATTTGAGCTATTTTATTGTCATGTTATACCTGAACAGTCCTCTGTGGCTCAGCTTTGGCCTTGGAACAAGCTCTTTGAAAGATTTTGTAAGGTTGAGCTATTTTATTGTAATGTTATACCTAAGCTCTTTGAAAGATTTTGTAAAGTTGAGCTATTTTATTGTAATGTTATACCTGAACATTCCACTGTGGCTCAGCTTTAGCCTTATAACAAGCTCTTTGAAATATTTTGTAAGGTAGAAGGGATGAAAATTTGAAACATAGATCTTGTAAAGTATTAATATTTTGTATTTCAATTTTAAGTTATAAGAAACAATACTAACCATTTGAAATAAAAATAAAAACTTTAATAATTATAATAATTTATTACATACATTTGTTATTATAACCAGCATAGATCCAAATCCTAGGCTCTATCAAGCGCTGAGAGGGATCAAATCTTTTGAGGTGCAGACCTCTTCTTAAGTATTGCACTCAACTATCAGCTTTATTGTGATTCAGACCAAAAGGCACATTTTTTTATTTAAGGTCCACAAATAATATTTTTATTATTAATATTTAATACTATTTATGGCTGCATATAATATTTTTTATTTTGTTAGGAAAAAACATTAAAACATCTCCCCATACATAGTTTTAAAACCATGTGCAAGGCCCTCCTAAAATCATGGGTTGTTTAGGAGGCCTTGCACATGGTATTAAAACCATTTGCAACTACCTCCTAAACCATGTACAACAAAACCATGGGTTGTTTAGGAGGCCTTGCACATGGCTTTAAAACCATTTGTAAGGCCCTCCTAAACCATGTACAATAAAACCATGGGTTTTTAAGAGGCCTTGCACATGGTTTTAAAACCATGTGCATGACCAACATTTTTTTTTCTCGGATAACTCAATTTTTTATTTTTATTATTTTTTATTATTTTGTTAAGTAGAAACATTACAACATCTCCCCTATATTGTGTTGTTTTTCTCACGGACATTTTTTTATGGCAGATAATTAAATTTTTTATTATTTTGTTAGGTAGGAACATTACAACATCTCACCCATATTAGATTGTTTTTGTGGCCGACATTTATTTTGGAAGATAATTAAAAGTTCTGTTTTTTATAGCCGACATCTATGTAACGTTACGTAACGTTACAACGTTACGTAACGTTACAACGTTACGTAACGTTACAAGATCTTCCCCATACTGGGCTGTAGAGCGCCTCTTGGTGCAATAAAAACTTAGTTTTTAATATATTATTAATAATAATAATTAAAAAAAATAAAAATAAAAAATTTAATGACCAAATTGTAAAAAAATTACACTAAAGAGGAAATGTGTACATGATATTGAAAATTAAGGTTAGGTGCAATGACTCATTTTATACACATTGAAAGAGGAAATGTATACATGATATTGAAAAATAAGGTTACCTGCAATTATTCATTAAAAGATAAAAAAAATAAAAATAAAGATATAATTGTTTATACATTTATGTTGACTCTCTACATTCCTATTATTATTAAGAACAGTAATCATATAATTATATATAAAAAAATGTTGAAAACCATACATAAAACTAAAACTATGATACAATAAGCTTAGATTGTTATTCTCTTTAAAACTTGTTATAGAAGTTACACATCACAATGTTGAATTGTGAGGTTTCCTATTATGACCTCGAATTGTTCATCTCTCTTCTCGAGCTCAGCCTTGCGTGGAGAATTTCGATTAAAGCTTTTAAACTTTAGCAGGACTAAGAAAATGGTCTGAGTATTGACATACTTATTGACACGCATCGCATGCAGGGTCTAACACACCACAATTGATTAGACTAGCGATGGTTATGTCATGTGAACGAGGAAATAATAACTAAGAGAAAAAATAAAAGCTGAAGCAACAATTGTTGAAAACATCGCTGTGCGTTTTGTCTTCGTCATTGCTTTCGTTGAATCGCTCGTAATTTTTACAGGAAAGAGGGGACTACTGGAGCTCATAACAATCATTTCTAGGCGCAGAAGAGATGACATTGTACACAATCACAGAGCTAGATGCCACTTCCGTTGTCCATAAAGAACATGAATTTCAATTGTTTACATTGAACCCAAACTAATATCGCCTATGATCAGAGAAAACGTGGGAGTTAGCAAGGTATTGCTCACATTAAAGTGCTATAAAAGTTTTCAGAAATACTTTAACCAAACTATATGACATTATCTTTTCTCAGCGCATCAAATAGATCCTTCTCATAGACATTTGCAGATCGTTCCTTTCGGTTGCTAGGAAATTCATTTTCTTTGCTATTTGTCTATATTTAGAATTTTCTTGGATTCTTTTGCTCAATTTCGTTTACCTGTTTTCGTGCCAAATAATTATTTCCTCGGATTTATCGTTTTGTAAGGAAGGTTATTGGAAGAAGCATTGGAAGATCTTTAGTTGTAAAAGTACCAACCTTTCTCGGATCCATTGTAATAGGTTGGTGAATATTGCAGTCATTAGAGGAAATTTCAATTTAAAAAGGGCCTTCCAAAAATAATACAAATCCCATATCATTATGTATTATCCAATCAAAATGTTTTAAAATTAAAAAAGGAGCATCTCTTAAACAATTTTTTAATATAAATTTGAGGATAGGTATCATAAAAAAACTACTTTTTTTTGTTCGTAGTTTCAACATATCTCCCTGTATTTTTACTCAAATTTCGATTAGGAGAGCATGTTGGATGCGGAATTAAATTCTGCATCCAACGAGTACCCACTCGACATACTTTTGACGGGCCCTGCTACTCCAAAAACAAGAAATACCTGAAAAAATGTGATGATGACATATGTGGAATTTAATTCTGCATCCAACGAGCTCTTTCAATCGAAATTTGAGTAAAAACACAGGGAGATATGTCGAAAATACTAACAAAAAAGTAGTTTTTTCTTTTCTTCCTGCAAAATTAATAAATATTATTTTATTAATTTTCCTTAGGAGGCCCATTTTGAGTTGAAATTTCCTCTAATGTAGTCGGCGATTCATAACCTTGAAAGGTTAATAATTATTTTAACAATTTTTTGGTTTTGGCACTGGAATTGAAATGGTAAAGTTTGGTTCTAAAATCAGAACTAATTTGAGTATATGAGAGTATAATAGCTCTTAGTAAAATTGTAATAAATAGCATTGCAAATGGATGGAATCAAAATAGTTGTAGAGCTTACCTCCATCAACAAGAGAACATAGAGCCACTTGGCCATTAACTACATCCTCGACGCAACGTGTCTACAAAAATTCAAAATGGAGACGCGTGATTAGACCTTATCCATATCCCTTCAAAATGGAGACGCGCGGTTAGACCTTATCCATATTCCACATCACCGCTTTCTTGACGTTTTTGTGCGGTAATACCTACCGAGCGATCGAGCCTTCGCCGCCTCCCATGATGAAAATGCTTTTGAGGTTGAAATCAGACATCATGGTTACAAATTAGAATCATGGTAACCAAGTCTTTGCCAACATTTATTTGTAGGGATACTTAATTACTTACTTTGGGTGGCAAACTAGTGCAGAATGCACTAGTAATTTGTGATAGATAAACTCATCCACTTCTGTGTTTTGCAACTTTTAGTCTATAACAAGCGCCTATGTGCAAGAGCAACTTTCAGTCTATAACAATCATCTATGCGCAAGAGAAAGCAAGCCTTGTTGATGTTCAGAGAAAAGGTAATTCACAATCTTTATTTTATATAAATTTCTAGATAGTGTATTGCCTATATTTACCTTACTGAATGGTTATGTATCAAGCAACACTATATCTTGGTAATTGCTCACTTAGGTATGAGGAATGCTGTGAAGACAAATAAAATTAATATCTAGTGAAAAAAGTACTAGTTTATATATATATATATATATATATATCCACATTCAAGCTCGAAAATATATGCGGAGCGAAAATCAACGATAAGTTATTACAATTCAGTTCAGCAGGTTTACAAAATTTACTTATTTAACACGAAACACCAACGAAGATTGTCTTCGAAAACGCGGTTTCGAATCCCGACACTCGATTGGAAACAATCGCTATGGTAATCTCATTATCATTTCCATTAACACGATGAACTGCATGCTCGTTAGTAGTTCCGTTCTTGTTAACATATGCATCACTATACGAATGTCCATTCCAGTTGTAAAGCTAGGAGAAGTTAAAAGGAAGCAAGCAAATGCTAGAGATGTTGCAGTTCCATTCCTGTTAACATATGCATCACTATACGAATGTTCATTCTTGTTGTAAAGATGGGAGAAGTCAAAAGGAAGCAAGCAAATGCTAGAGATGTTGGAAGCACAAAGTAAGAGCAAAGGGAGAGTTTGAAGATGAGAAAGGCAAAGGGGTCTTATAATGCAATCATGAATTGGAATGTGTTGGAAAGATTTGAACGAGCTCTACAACATGACAAGGCTTGACTTCTAAAGACATTACATAAAGTCTACTCATTCGGCACATATAAAACATGATCGACACATATAAAACAGGATTGAGAAGACTGCGGATCGAAGATTCTCAGTAGCGCTCACCACTCTTATGTTCCGAGCAGCTTCATCCCTACACTATATAGCTGAACATGCCTTTTATGGACCAGTTATTGATATTACAAGTGGAGAACATGCAAGGAACCAGACAAGTGGAATGTTGCATGTTCATTTTAGTTGATTACCATTACTTTCCAGGTGAGAAATTCAGTGTGTAGGGAATTGATTGCAGAGTTGTCAAGTTGTCATAGCCTTGCAAAACTAAAAGGTAATACACACAATAAGAGGGTCAAGGCCAAAAACATAGGAAAAATAGTTTATTTATGGCTTAAAGTATAACATAAAAAATAGAATTTCAATTGGCTCTAATACCAAAAACCAGAGGATTACAATATTCCTTGCTTGCAGGGAATAATAAGAAAGGTACCGTGTAAATTCAATGGCACACTCCTAGATCTTACAGAGTCTGAGTGTTGGGGGTCATTTAGCTTAAAATCGCTTCCGACAAAAAATCAACATGAAAGTCAAAATCCTCCCCTAGTTAGACAGCTCCTAAAAATTATACAAGATGAAAAAAAAATATAAAATTTAGTAGTTATGGTGTAGAGAAACTATGGGTTTGTATTTTGTGTTATTTTAGTGTTAAAATGAGTTGAAGTTTTGAATCTCTTCTTTCTATAAATAGTATAATGTTGGGAATGTTATATTTTTTTAATGTAAAATTGATGGATAAAATTGATAGTCCACTGGAGTCAGATGTGAGAGACATCTTAATAGTTGTTTGGTAAAAAACAAATGATTAGTTGAGACTCAACCATAAATCAACCAAAGTAGACTATAACATAATAATTGAAAGTGGTTAGGTAGTTATGGATTGCCATTAATAAGCACGTGTTTGTATTGCAAATATAAATAAGATGTAATTGCTATGCTTGGTACATGGTAGTGGTGTAGCATGATCATGTACTAAAGTGTGATTTGTGGTCTAGCAAGTCACTCTTGTTTGAGTGTTTAATTAATAGATAAACAAAATCTCATTGATTTGTTGGTTTTCCTCCAAAAATGAGGTTTCAATATTAATTTATGTATAATATGTTGATATTATTGTATGACATTACTTATGTTAAATTGTTTTAACTATATAAATCAATTTACAAACATATTGTAATTAGCATTAAAACCAAAAATTACACTAAATATCTTCTTTCTCTTTCAAAAAAATGTGTTAATGATTATTCATATAAAGGATTTGTACCTGATAAGGATATTATGGATTTTCCAATAAAATGTTAATGATTATTCGTATAAAGGATTTGTACCTTATAAGGATCTTATGGATTGTAGGTGTTGTAAGCTTGGTAAAATCTAGGTGTAATATTGGACTACGCCGACAAGGTGCTTGAGTAGATAATCATTTCTTTAATAAAATTATAAGGTAGGATTTATCTATACTAGTTGTTCCCTAGAATATCAATGATTTATCTATACTAGTTGTTCAATGATTTTTTTGTTAGTCAAGCTAATTGAGAGTGATCACGTTCAATGATTTTTTTGTTAGTCAAGCTAATTGAGAGTGATCATTGATAATGAGATAGTGTACTTTTCGATGGTGGCATTGATTATGTGTTATGTTTGAATTTCCCATTTGTTTGATTATACTTTTGATCTATAACACCATTTGAGTTGGTTCCATATTTCGATGGTGTCAAACTCTTTAAGGCTAAGCATTCCAAAGATCATTAAACTAGATATTATTTCAACGATCATTAAACTAGATATTATCTCAATGAGACTGCTCTTTATAATAATTGTCATTTAATCGATCTCCATGTTGAAAAGCATGCTTATATAGTTGCCACAATGATCATGTGAATGTATGCTTATATAATTGCCACAATGATCATGTGTTCTAATAGAACTTCTTTTGAAAGCTTTCTATTGGTAGAGAAGCAACACATATATTTATATAAATTATCTGTTCTAATAGAAGTTGTCAAAGGATTTGGAATCTTTCTTAATAATTCTAAAAAAATGTGGCCATTCATGGACAATTGCATGAATGGTTCTCTTTTGTTGGTTATACTGCCTATGTTTTGCAAGGTTAATTAAATAAAAGAAATCCAAGTTAATTAAATAAAAGAGATCCATGAATGTAAGCCGTTTCAAATAGACATAAATAACATTGGATCAAGATGTACGATCTTTTGTGTTTTGGGTCATTTGGTGAAATATTTGGTAATCAACATCTAGTTGGGTGAAGGTTTTTGCTGAATGTGATAAAGGGATTATTTTTGCAACATATGCAAGTTTTTTGCACACATATGTTTGTTGAAAATTGCTTCTCATTGTAATCAATAATAAGCATATGAGAACAAAACGTGTAGACTTGATGTCTCTATTATTTTAGTAAACATATAACATTAGCTCTTTGATGTTACTATGCTTTAGAAATGTAATACTTTAGCATTTAAATTGATGCGTAGAGAGGGGTCCCTTGTCCCACAAACAAGGAGACAAGGATATCTCATACACCAAATTAATGTATAGCTTAGATGTAACCTTAAAAAAAAATAAAAAATATAAGTCACAACTTTCAATCTCTTTTAACTTGGTCACATTTTTCCTATTAAATAATTCATCTTAATTCTCATATATATATATTCAAATTTCTCATGTAATATATGTATGTGTGTGTGCAAGACTACCCAGAAATGTTCTTTTTGGCTCTATATGTACTGAGAAGGATTATAGTGTAATTTTGTTGTACACATAAACATTCTTATGATTATGTATTGAAGTGTATGATTTTTATTGTATAGATAAATATTTTGGGCATGGTAGTTTGTATAGTTTAGAAAAAAGATGATATGGTTTGAAATAGGTAACTTGTTTGGATTTCTAACCTATTTGTATGATTTTTGTATAGCTTAATTTGATTCGTATATAATGAATAACAAACATGGATGATGAGCAACAAGTCCCTTCTTAAATAAGAGTAACTGAGTTGATGAGTCTCACTTACACAGTATGGTTTGCAAGATTCAAACATATAGAATCACTAGTTCTATAGGTTATGGATGCAAGGAAAAAAACCGAACCTAGAATGTATGGCAAACCGTAGCTTGGGAATATCATGAATTCAGTAATGTAGATATGTTAAAAATCAGAGACGCGGTAGATCAATCACACAATGAACAACATCATACATAACACCGGGATTTCATGTGGTAAAACCTCATAGGAGAAACATCCACGTAGGCAAAGTATTAAAGCTCATTAATAAAGAAGGAGATATTACATGATGAGTCTCAGCACAAACAACTCACACCATTACGTATCCCAACCATTCACTATATACTTCATGAAATAAGTTACATGAGTAAACCGTTGCCGGTTATTCCCATTATGAGAAACTTCCCATAAACATCCGTAATGAGAAACCTCCCATAAACACATTAGTTTAGTTGTCATTTAACAATCTCCACCTTGACAACAAAATTTACAAATACTTTTCCCATGACTATTTATCACATTTTTTTCAAACCAATTGAAGCTACACACCATCATAAATTCTCTAACAATACAGGTTTTGTGAACATATCTACACAATTTTCTTGAGTATGGACCTTTTTCAGATCTAATCCACCTTCACAAATGGATTATGTTACAAAATGATATTTTACATAAATATGTTTAGTCTTACTATGATAAGCAGGATTTGTAGCCAAATGAATAACACATTGACTATCACAAAAGACATACACACAGTTCTGCAACCTTCCATTTTCTCTAAGCAAACCTCTCAGCCATGTACTTACTAATAATACCTACTGCATGTGAAATAACAGGTCTAGTACACACCATTGCATACATTAAACATCCTAATGTATTGGCATATGGTACACGAGACATATAATCTTTTTCTTCAACACTACTAGGACATAAAATTGAAGAAATTTTAAAATGAGAATCCTAAAGGAACATTCACAGGATTTTCCTTATTCATTTCGAATCTTTCTATTATTTTCTCAACATACTTCTTCTGTGAAAAACTGATCTTACCATTTTTTATGTCTCTGTATATCTTAATACCAAATATTTTTTTTGCAGCTCCAATATCCTTCATATCAAAAGTCCTATCCATCTGAGTCTTCAACCTATTAAACTCATCCATGCTTTTGCTCACAATAAGAATATGATCAACATACAATACTAAGATAATGAATATGACATTCAACTTTTTGAAGTATAAACAATGATCCTACTCACTTCTAGTATAACCTTGGCTCACCATGAAAGAATCAAACTTCTTGTACCATTTCCTGGGCGACCTTTTCAGGCCATACAATGATTTCTTGAGCTTGAAAACTAATCTACCTTTTTGATGTTGTACAAAACCTTCTGGTTGTTCCATATAAATCTCCTCATCTAAATCTCCATGTAGTAAAGTTGTTTTAACATCCAGTTGCTCTAATTCCAAATCAAGTAATGCAACTAATGCTAATACACTATGAATAGATACAATCTTAACAACTGGTGAAAATATCTCATGATAGTCTATACCTTCCATCTGAGAATACCCTTTTGCGACCAATATGGATTTGTATCTTTCAACCTTACCATTAACTCATTTCTTCAATTTGAAGACCCACTTACATCCAACCATTTTTCTATATTTGGAGGGTTCAACCAATTCCCATCTCTTGTTTTTCTCCAAAGAATCCATTTCTTCTTTCATTGCCACCTTCCACTTAGCATTGTCAATAAAATCAATGGATTCCTGAAAACAAGAAGGTTTTCCATCATCAGTAAATAAAACAGATTAAACAAAATCAGTATACCACTTAGGAGGATTTCTCTCCCTTAATGATGTTCTTGGTGTAGGTTGTGGGGTTTCCACAATTTCTTGAGTTTCTTCATCTTCTATGACTTCTCTCTCACCAAAAACTTCTTCTTGTTTCTTTGAGTCATGAGAAGATTGGTTCTCCAACTAAATTAGTTGTTTTGATATTACCTCTTCCTGTTCCACATCAACTCTTACATTTTCAAATTTAAGAAGAGAAGATTCATAAAAAACTACATCTTTTCTAATGAAAATTTTGTGGGTAGTAGGATCCCACAATCTATATCCTTTCATTACATCATCATACCCAACAAAAATGCACTTCTTTAATCCAGGGTCTAACTTAGAACACTGAGTTTTAGGAGTAAGTGCATAAGCTTCACAACCAAAGATTTTCAAATTCGAATAATCAAAGGAATGACCAGTCTATACCTCTTCCGGAATTTTGCAATCTATTGCCATTGATGGAGAACGATTTATTAGATAACAAGCAGTAGAAACTACTTTCGCCCACAATTATTGCACCAATTAGCATTATTGAGCAGGCTCCTTTCTCTTTCTAGAAGTGTCATGCTCATGCGCTCTACAACGTCATTTTGTTGAGGACTATATACATTTGTTTTGTGCAATCCCTTCATGTTTGCAATATTTTTCATACTCTAAAGAAGTAAATTCACCTCCATTATCCATTGTTAAACACTTGATTGCCTTGCCAGTTCTTTTTTCCACCATAACTCTAAATTGTTTAAATGTGTTAAACACATCAGCTTTTCTTTTTAGTACATAGACCCAAACTTTTCTAGAAAAATCATATACAAATAATACATAATATTTTTCTCCTCCACAGGAAATGGTAGGAGATGGAACCCACAAATAAAATTGAATGTAGTCAAGAACACCTTTACTAACATGACTACTTGCTTTGAAATTTTTTCTACAATGCTTTCCATATATACAATGTTTACAAAACATCAAATTCAGAGTTTTCAGACTTGGAAGCAATGAACGATTCATTAATACTTGAAGTCCCTTTTCACTCATATGACCAAGACGTTGATGCCATAACTGACTAGATCTTGAATATTCTTCAGATACTAATGTAGTACCATTAACTTGCGTCCTTCCAACCAGTTTGTAAAGGTTTCATGTCCTCTGTGCCTTCATGACTACTTTAAAGCACCCTTAGAAACTTTTAGAGTTCCATCAAAACATGTAAACTTATGACCACAAGAATCCAATACTCCCAAAGAAATTAATTTTTTCTTTAACTCAGGTACATGTCTAACATCTGTAAGTGTTTGTATTACTCCATCAAATCTTTTAATTTTAACACTTCCAACCCCAGCAGTTTTACATGAATGATTGTCTCCTAAAAGAACTATTCCATCATTAGTTATTTGATAGGAAGTAAACCAATCTTTCTGAGGATAGATATGGTGAAAAGCACCATAATATAATAGCCACTCCTCATTATATTCAAAAATATTACAAATAGACAAGACCTCATCAATCATACCTAAATCAGAAGACTTAACGAAATTTGCCTTGACTTGGAATCATCCTTCTTGGATTCTTGTCTCTTCCAACAATCCTTCTTGAGATGACCAGTTTTGTTATAATAACAACATTTTAGTTTTCTCTTTCTGCCCTTCGATTTGTACCTAGAAGTACCTATTGACTTTTCTCCTTTCTCTTTGGATCGACCTCTAACAACCAAATCTTCTGGTGAAGAGGTTTCAAGACTATATTTCTTCCTTACTTCCTTAGAAAATAATGCTCCAACCACATTGTCAAATTCTAAAGTATTAGTTTTACTAAGGCTAATGGAAGAAACTACTTGACCCCAAGTCTCAGGTAAAGTACAAAAGAGATTGACTGTGTTATCTTCATCATCAATTTTAACATCCATGCTACTCAATTAGAAAATAAGAGTGTTAAAAACATTTAAATGATATGCTATCTTCGTACCTTATTTTATTCTCATACTGTACAGCTGTCGCTTCAAGTAAATTATGTTTGTCACTGATTTGGTCATATACATATTGTCTAACTTGTTCCATAGGCTTGTTGCTGATGTTTCTCTAATAATTTTGAACAACACATCATCCACAAGACATAATCGAATTGTGCTTAGCGATTTGGCATCTAAATCCTCCCATTCATCCTCTGTCATGGTGAGAGGTATTTTTATTTTTCCATCTCTACTGAACTAATAAATCCCGCATCTTTAACTTCCATAGTTCAAAATGTTTTTTACCATTAAATTTTTCAATCTCAAACTTTGTGCTAGACATTATTGAAAAAATATATATATTTTCCTGAAAAAAATATTCCCAAACAAAAAACAATGGTAAATTCTCTTGAACAACATGGATTGAATATATATCCAAACTTCCATTAAAAATAGTACAAAGTTTAATTACCACCATTAATTTTTACCAACGTTAATTTCAAGCAGTGACCGACCTTTTTTTTAACTTCCAAAAAAAACACAAAGTCTATTTTTTTTTTAATTTTTACCCAGTAAGAAATTTTGCTTCACTTCGACAGCTGACTCCAAACGGGGCTTTCCAGACTCAACAATCTACCTTCACCAAGTAACAAAAATTTCAATTCAACGGCTGGAACCCTCTTCATGGCTCTTCTCTATGCTTTGGATCAGCTCCACGATCGGCACCTTTCTTTGCTTCTCTTTACGTCCAATAGCGAGCAGCGAGAGGTAGACATTTGATCCTAAAATAAGTGGCTCTTAGTCCCTCCACGATCTAGCATGAGGCTCCCATTAGAGTTCTCTTCAACGCAACTTCCACTGCCTCCTTCACCAGACTGTCATGCAACCCTAGACGTAGAGAGTATCCTTCATACATAGACCTTCCATTGACCTCTTGGAAGGCATATCATCCCCAGAAGCAGGTGACTCACAATATCATATACGTTTTATGATCTTGGAGGCAGATGCCTCTTCACCAATGACTTCGAAAATGATTCCAAACGGTTGAGAACACAATCTTCTCCAGCTTCCAGCATGGGTCTCTTTCAACATCCAAACATCCTATCTCTCTTCACACTCAGTTTGATACCACTTGTTAAAAATTAGAGACACATTACATCAATCACACAATGAACAACATCATACATAACACCAGGACTTCATGTGGTAAAACCCCAAAGGGGAATCATCCACACAGACAAAGTATTGAAGCTCATTAATGAAGAAGGAGAGATTACATGACGGGTCTCAACCTCATATACAACTCACACCATTACGTATACCAACCATGCATTATAAGGCTTCATGAAAGAAGTTACATGAGTAAACCGTTGTCGGTTATGTGCATTATGAGAAACCTCCCATAAAAACATTAGTTTAGTTGTCATTTAACAAGATAGTGAGATTGCTTGCAAAATCTAGTATTGTATGTATAAAGAGAGCCTGTACAAAACCTAGGTAAAGAGCATGATCTTTGGAGTATTATAGTGTTTGAATCTTACATTACGGATTAGATCCAAATGGCCAAAGTTATGAAAGTAATACAAGGAACGATTTGTGTTGATCCCTCATGAAGCATCAATGTCTGAAAAGTTCCATGTAGTTGATTTGCAAGACAAGCGTTCTTTTGAAAAATCCCACATACAAAGTGTGCAATCCCACACATATCGAAGAGGCTTAAAATTAGCCATAATGTTGAGATTAGCTTCACTATGGGCCTTCAAGGACACATCAATCTACTAATCTAGTGCAATACCATGAAGAAAAAATAATGCAATTTAGCACGATTAATTTTTAAGTTGTTTTTTTAAGGTTTTACCTTATTCATATATCTCTTGACCGCTTTAACTGGCCCAATTGCTCGGTAAGATTTTCCACCTTATAGTTATGATCCATTCTAACTGTTGAAGTGTGGTTTGGTAACAACATGATGCATATACTATTGCTTGGTAGGAAGACCCATGCAAAATATTCCAACCTGATTACGTGATATATATTTTAAAGAGTTCTTGTTAACCCTAAAGACAAAAGAATTCAAATAAAAGGTTTGGTTTCTATTCGGACCGTAGAAAACCATGAAGGAAGATGGTAAATGATAGATTTATCCTTGCTACATGCCTTACCTTCCCACTAAATCTAGAGTAAGAATTAGATATCTATGTACCCTTAGAACTCGCCCCTCATATATTAGTCCCATCAATAATATCTTCATGTCTTTCCAATTGTCAATTGGTAAATGACATTTGGTAATTGCTGAAAAAATACTTTATTTGAGCTACAATATTATTGCTCTAGGGTAGTGTTGGGTGAAGGTTGCAACATATTCATCATTCTCATGCCGACCTAGGTTCCAACTCAATGATATGACACCATCTTGTGAACTTAACTTTATGGAAATAAGTTTTTGTCACTTCTAAATATAAGTTTGGAAAGAGCTACAACCATCTTTTGTTTCCCCCTTGACATCACATTTACCATCTTCTGCAGAAGCCATCATTCTAACAAGAGACTGGATTAGCTTCCTTCATATGACTTAGGCTTAGCGCTTTGGGTGCTTCATGCTGGATTGTGCATTGTATGAATAATTGCTTGCTGCCTAAAAATTTGGTATTAGATGAAGATAAAAAACATACAGAGTCCTCCTCGTAGGGAATCACAAAATTATGCAGGCATAGAACACCTAGGGATCTATGGATAATGATATCCATTGACATATTAAAGAAAAAAGAACACCTAAAAGTTGCTACTCTCCCATCCTTCCATAGAAACGTAGGTCCACAAGCTAGAATGATTCCTACATCATTCAGAACATATCCAAGAAGTACAGTTACGCTCTAAGAAATTTGGTAGTCATTAGCTATTTTAGGTTTTTCCCTAGTGCAATACCATCCTGCATCACCTAGCGGCTCTTGGTGTATTCCTTCTCGTGGCCCTATGTCTTCAACCTATCGAAAATTCCAAAAATGCAGAGATTTTCACCACAAGACACCTGCGTTAGGTTTTAGTGTTGACTTATAGTTGACTCATAATTTGGCTTTGTATGTCAATTTGTGAATTAACATGTGTATTGGAATTTGGCTTTAATATGTTTACTTTACTCATAGCTTGGCTTTGTAAACTTGGCATAAGAAATGGCTATAAAACCATAAAACCAGATAGGCTAGGTTAGACTTAAGCATTAACACTTGTGCACACACACACTATTTTTTGGATTAAAATATATATTTTATCTTTGAAGCTCAAAAACATAAACTAAGGTTTAAGATTTATTTTCCTTTTTTGTATTGTAGGTTAAAGATAGAGTGACAAAGCAATCTTTGGAAATGGGACCTATGGGAGCTTATCAAAGCTGATAAAATTTATTAGGAAAAATGAGGTCTAGACATTGTCAAAAATTGAGAAATGAGTGTGTTTAAGTAAAGTAGAGAAAACACTTTAAAAAATACCAGTGTATTTTTGATGGCTAACATCTGACTCCAACTAGGATGGAGACCTCCCTGCGAGGTTTCCAAGAACCTAGTAGTTCTAGTCGCCTTTAGCATTGGGCATGGAGTCATATGGCCTATGTAATTGATATTTTGAAACCCTATAGTTTGCATGTAGCCTGCTCTACTTATTCACAAAATCAATTAACCGAAAATGATCTAGCTGCTCGTATGAAGAGCTTATTCACACACCTACTCCTACTTCTAACCATTTGACTGATGTTTAATCAAGTAAACTCATGCTTCCAAAGAATCCATATCAGAAATTGATTTGCTGAACCTATTATTGATCTTGACCCAAAAAATAATGGAAGCCATGTCATGCAGAAATATAATTTGAAAAGATGACAGAACTGTTCTTCGTCTGACAAAAATATTTTGATATTTGTGTTGCTCATGGATTCCAAATAATCAACAATCGGGTCATCAAAATCATAAAAGAATACCCTTTTAATTAGCTGTTCCAACTGAATATTGAAATGTTTCTGTTGATTTCTTTCACTGATCTCAATGCTGAATGTGGACTGCTCAACCTCTGTCGGAGAAACATATAGGATGGACTATTGATATGAACCCTTTTGCTCATTATCTTCCTCTTCATGTCTGTTGTAATTCCCCTTTGTCTGCAAAACTGAAAACTGAGGGATGCCCTTAGTATTTACTGCAGATCCGAAATTGTCTCCTACTGGTATGTCAATCTGCTCAACATCTTCAAAGTTTTCAAAGGGGAAAATCTGATCTTCACGACAACTTAAGACAGTAGATGCGTTTGCTACAATGTCAAAATCATCACTAAGGTTACCATAATATGGATCATTAATCTCTCGATCATAATGAAGAGTATTTTCTACAGCAACATACTCTTTGTGAGTGTCTAATTCTTTATTCAAAAGATTGAATTCACGACAACACTCGAGATAGAAAAAATCATTTGGAAATTGGTCTTTACAAAACATATGAAAAACAACATGAAAATCTGCCAAAGAGCTGACACTTGTACTTGGAAGAGACCGGCACCAGTCAAGAGCAATCCCCTCTATTGAATGCCTGAAAAGATTAATTTGAACGTCCTCATGAACAATTTCAAGCTGATGAATAAAGTCATGAAAATCCAACAAGTGTTCAGTTGGAACTTGCCACTCTTCTCCTCAAAAGATAGGAATACTACGTTCCCATCCATCTCTACTAGGAACTGGATGAGGGTAACCAGAAATACTTGAAAAATCACATAATGCATACCTCTTGTTCATTTCATACCAGTGGAGTCGCCAACAGATTTCTGAAAAATGGCGTCATCACTGAATCTGTCTTTATGGAGTCGCCAGATAGATGATTACAACCAAATGAGTGTCCAAGCTTTGTGTATCATCAAAGCTAGATCTATGTCATTCTCCCAAGAAAGCTAAGCTTCAATCTCCTTTCCTCGGTAGTGGCGCCAATTATTTAACACTCCAGGAAACTCTTCTAGGTTGTAGCTCGAAGATGCCTGGTAACTTCACTATTCTTTCAATGGTTCACTCAATGATGAATATATAATTGGATCAAGATGAATAACTCACTCACTGATTTCCTCACTCAAGACAACTTAAAAATATCTAGGTAGGACAAGGATTTCAAAAGCTATTAATCAGATAGTTTTGCTGAATCAGATGGGTGGAGAAAAACTAACTATATTAACCAGAACATACATATAAAAAACAATATATATGACGGGTCAATAGAACTAGCAATAGTTACTTATGATCCTAGTTTATTGATATGAAAGTGAGATGATAGTCACCAGCTTTTAACTTAAACATAGACAAGAGAACCTCTTCTCATAAGTACAGAAAGAAAGAAGATAATGGTTTGAAAACAACAATTGAAGAAGCTTGTATAGCTGAATATATTCAAAAGAGGTCTTTCTACAAAAAGAGAGTATTAGAGTATTCAAAGTCGAACCCTTGTTCTTTCAAACTGATAGTCATTTATAGCCTTTACAACTAGCCTCATATCCTAGAAAGTTGGATCTGGAATACTAAAAATAGAAGAGAATTACCGAGCTAATACAATTGTATATATCAGAAATTTGTTTCCAAAAAGTCAATCTGGTCTTCAACGGCTCCATCGAAATCTCTGATGTGTCATGGATAAAGGAATGCTTGCCTTCAACACCTGGAAATATTTCAACAGCTGTAAGCAATGTCCACTAGTAGATAGGTTTACCATATAACCATATACCTTACATATCACCTCAAAACTTTGAAACCAACAGCCAAAATACAAGTGTTAAATCCCTGGATGCTTCCTCATGCTTCAATTTGCTAAAAAACTTCTTTGTTCAGGCTCCAATATTATTGCTCTAGGATAGTGCTGGGTGAAGGTTGAAACATATTCATCATTGTCATGCCGACCTAGGTTCCAGCTCAACGATATGACACCATATTGTGAACTGAACTTTATGGAAATAAGTTTTTGTCACTTCAAAATATAAGTCTGGAAAAAGCTGCAGCCATCTTTTGTTTCCCCCTTGACATCACATTTACCATCTTCTGGAGAAGCCTTGATTATAACGAGAGATTGGATTAGCTTCCTTCATATGACTTAGGCTTAGTGCTTTGGTCACTTCATGCTGGACTGTGCATTGTATGAATAACTGCTTGCTTCCTAAAAATTTGGTATTAGATGAAGATAAAAAACATACAGAGTCCTCCTCGTAAGGAATCAAAAAATTAGGCAGGTTCATAACACCTTGGGATCTATGGATGATGATATCCATTAACATATTAAAGAAAAAAGAACATCTAAAAGTTGCGACTCTCCCATCCTACCATAGAAACGTAGCTCCACAAGCCAGAATGACTCTTGTATCATTTTGAACATATCCAGGAAGTATAGTTACGCTCTAAGGCATTTGGTAGTCTTTAACCGACAGGTTTTTCCCTAGTGCAATACCATATTGCATCACCTAATGCTCCTGGTGTACTCCTTCTCGTGGCCCTATGTCTTCAACCTGTCAAAAATTCCAAAAAAGCAGAGATTTTCACCACAAGACACCTGCATTAGGTTTTAGTGTTGACTTATAGTTGACTCATAACCTGGCTTTGTATGTCAATTTGTGAATTAACATGTGGATTGGAATTTGGCTTTAATATGTTTACTTTACTCGTAGCTTGGCTTTGTAAACTTGGCATAAGAAATGGCTATAAAACCATAAAACCTGATAGGCTAGGTTAGACTTAAACACTTGTGCACACACACACTATTTTTTGGATTAAAATATATATTTTAGCTTTGAAGCTCAAAAACATAAACTAAGGTTTAAGATTTATTTGCCTTTTTTGTATTGTAGGTTAAAGACAGAGTGACAAAGTAATCTTTGGCAACAGGACCTATGGGAGATTATCAAAGTTCATAAATTTTATTGGGAAAAATGAGGTCTAGACATTGTCAAAAATTGAGAAATGGGTGTGTTTAAGTAAAGTAGAGAAAACACTCTAAAAAATACCAGTGTATTTTTTATCGCTAACATATTCCTTTGAATGGAACACATGGCTCCCTTGGAATCAAAGGTCATCTCCATAAGGTCGAACTTTACAAGATAGTAGGTGAGAGCAAGAAAATTCTGAGGCAGGTTCAAAACTAGGTCGGCCTCCTTACAAAGCCAAATCAAACACAGTAAAAGGAATTAGCATAAATATTTTCCTATAGAAAGGTTGCAAGGTTAGATTCTATTTAGCATGCATAAAGAAAGTTTATTCATTCTGTTACACTGCACTTGTACCCAGCGCACCTTCAAGTGTACCCCGAGGAAAGAGGGCCATTTTTTTTACCAGGAGGTGTCTTATTGAGTGATGACAATTGTTTGTACTAGAAATTGTACCTAGGCTACAAAGTACAAGCTAGAACATCCAAAACAAAAAACTAGAAAAGTGTTTTTTAAAATTTTGTAGATTGTGAAATCATGTACAAATAGGGTAAAGAAATATAAACAACATATAATAACTAAATCAGAAATAAATCATGAAGATCTGAACAAAAGGTCTGAAACATAGACATAAACCATATACATATAGTAAAAGAACTTTAGTTAAGTCGACAAACTTAAAAGCATCTCAGGATAAAAACATTCATCAAGAAATGAAATGATAAGAAAGGTGATAAAATAGATCATAAAATTCAACCAAAAATAATAAATAATAAATGGTTTATATAATATGTTTCATTCCAAATAAGTAGTCTTCAGAAACTTACTGAGATTTTGTCATATGTTCCTTTGATACAAACCTTGATAGCATCTAACCCAATCCAACATAGAAACCTCTACCATTCTCTTACTATCCTTGCTACTTTTATAATTACAAATTATAAAACAAAAAGCAGTTTAAGATCCATCTTTCTAGGCTTCGAATCTGCTCTAGAATTTACATACAAAAAGGAGTCTTCAAAATATAGAAACTAATTCTTAAAAATAGATCTTTGTATCTATCATAAAATAAGTGTCACTGAAGTTTGTTTGCAATTGTAGGGCCATGTGAATATTAGAATTGTTTATCTTCCTCAGCTAGGATAGTCAACCCATCTAATGCATGTGATTTTTGAGGAGTCGAACCTAAAGCCTCTAATATTTGAACCTTGTTTGACAGTCTTGTATTCTTCTTGGCTAATTCTTCAATATGTCCCTGTGCATTTGTTTTCCTCTTCAACACTTCCTTTGCAGCTGAAATGAGCCCTTGATAATGGCCATTAACTTCTTCCAGTGGTTCTGTCAAACCTTGATGATTCTTTTTTGTATCTTTTAAGAATTGCCGTGGATTCAATTCTACCCTTCTTCCCTTCGATTCTTTGTCACTTGAAGAATCCTGAATTGTAGTAATTTTTTTCCCTTTTCCAATTTAGGATTTAAAGTTTATTTTCATATTCTATTGCAACTTGTTTGATGCCATGGTATTGGGTCTCCATTTGGTCATTCCAGATTCAACTATAGACTTGATATTAACTTCAACATTGGGGAAAGTAAACATACCTTCCTCTATAATCCTCTCCTTGGTAACAAAAGGGATATTAGGAATATTTGTATTGTTCTCCTATTTTGGACTTGAGGTGCCTCGACTTTTACCATTTAATGGATATACATGTTTGTAAAATTCGTTATGCTAAAAGTTCCAATTTTTTTGGTTTTTCTATAATAATAATATTCTTTAATATCGTAAGCAATGAAAACTGATCATTTGCTGGTATCATTTTCTATTTTGAATACCACTATGAACTTGGTAACTTATTCGATTACTCTACAGATTTACTTTGGGGTTTTACTGTGTTTTATAGTTGTATATTTTTAAGGCCGTGAGGCCATTACATTCTCCAAAATTGTTGTTGTTAGATTTTTATCTTTTAAGCAATATGATCTAGGATATTATCTGAGAGAATAACATGCACAACAATAATCACAAGAGACAAGAGACACAAATAATTTTCCTTGGGGAAACCATAAAGGAGAAAACCCTGCAACTTCCTCAAAGATATAATGAACACCAATTGCAAAAGTAAAACTCGAAAACATAAATATGATCTCCGATAGCTGATCTCTCTCACTTGTGCTAGCACTTTCTCTCTCACTCATGCACCGCAGTTGAGTGAGTGTGACTGTTTGATAAATAGAGAGGCTCACTCTCTATTTATACTAATTCCTGACTTGACAATAACTTACTAGGGCCAACTTCTCTAGGAGATTCTAATAACCCTATTGCCTCGAAACTGTGGGGACTTTAACCCTTGAACAATAAGGAGGGTTACCCTCTATGACTTTACATGACTTGTTTATATTATTGATTCTCCCGATAGGAACATCAGGGTATGACATGACTCAATTACATTACAAATACTTCCCGATAGGAACATCGGGGTACAATACATTAAATATACAAGTGAATACATTCTGAAGTTACAAATACATCAACACTCTCTCTTAACTAGGAAGGTATTCTCTTGACACAATTCATTAGTAAAAGTCTTCTTCTCTGGATCAAATCTAGATAATCATCAACACTGGGTCATCACTGGATCATCATCGAAACGGGATCATCATCAAAGATGGATCATCACTGGATCATCATTAAAGATGGATCATCACTGGATCATCATCGAAACTAGATCATCATCAAAGATGGATCACCACTGGATTATCATCATCACTGCTATCTTGATCAATTGGTGCTGTCTCTCAATTCTACTCGTCATAGGAAGTTCTACAGAGCCAGGCCTTCTTCATGTTGGTTGTAGGCCTAGCCTTCATGTAGGTATTCATCTTCTTCAGCACTTATATCTGACCATGGGAGGAACACATCCAGCATCCATGTCAGAAATGCTTTCCCAACACTTACATCTTACCATGCGAGGAACACATCCAGCATACATGTGAGAAAGGCATGCCCAACACTCACATCTGACCATGGGAGGAACACATCCTGCATCCATGTCAGAAAGGCCCAGAACTCACATATGACTATAAGAGGAACCAATCCAACATTCATGTCAGAAGGGATCTGCACTTACATTTGACCATGAGAGGAACCAATCTAGCATTCATGTTAGAAGGGCTCTGCACTTACATCTAACCATGAGAGGAACCAATCCAACATTCATGTCAAGAGGACTCTACACTTAGATTTGACCATGAGAGGAACCAATCCAACATTCATGTCAGAAGGGCTCTACACTTACATATGACCATGAGAGGAACCAATACAGGGCTCTACACTTACATATGACCATGAGAGGAACCAATCCAGCATTCATGTCAGAAGGGCTCTGCACTTACATCTGACCATGAGAGGAACCAATCCAGCATTCATGTCAGAAGGGCTTTGCACTTACATCTGACCATGAGAGGAACCACTACGACATTCATGTCAGAAGGGCTCTGCACTTACATATGGCCATGGGAGGAACCAATCCTACATCCATGTCAGAAGGGCTCATGGACTCATCATTTCCCTTTGGAGGGAACCTTGATCTAGACAACACCAAGATTCTCCCTGAAGTACTCAAAATTCACTCTGGCTAATGTCTTGGTCAACACATTAGTTATATGTTTGTCCATCGTAACATACTGGAGCTTCACTTCTCCTCTCTGCACCATATCCCTGATATAGTGATATTTGATCTCGATATGCTTCGACTTGTCATGGAACACTGGGTTCTCCGACAACTTCACACAAATCTGGTTGTTGCAATATATACAAGTAGCATCCAACTAGAGATCAAGCAAATCAGATAGTAGCTTTCTTAGCCACACTGCCTCACAACTAGTTGAACAAGCTGTGACATACTCTGCTTCAGCTATACTCAGTGATATGTAGGATTGCTTCCTACTAAACCAAGAGATCACACCTAATCCCATACTAAAGTAGCACCCCGAAGTGTTCTTCATATCAATGGCATTGCCTGTCCAATCTGAATCCACATAAACTTCCAGGTTAATCTTCTGATTTGCCTCATACTTGAGCCCATAATCAACTGTACCCTTCAGGTACCTCTAAATATGCTTTGCAGCAATCAAGTGAACATGTCTCAGATCTATCAGGAATTGGATCAATGTGCTCATAACAAAGAAAATACATGGTATTGTGTTCATCAGGTACATCAAGGACCCAATCATCTGACGATACACCGTAGCATCAACCGACTCTGATGAAGTGACACTCAATAGCTTCAGGTTCGATGCCATAGGTGTGGCCATGGCCTTGCAGTCCATTATCCTGAACCTCTTTAGTATCTCTACTACATACTTCCCTTATCCTAGGGAGATTCCATATGCATTCTGCCACACCTCCATGCCTAGAAAGTATGGTGTCATATCTAAGTCCTTCATCTCGAACTTGGCAGCAAGTCTCCTTCTTGCAACTTTAATGAGTTCCTCTTTTCTGTCAGGAACAAGTCGTCGACATCTAACATGAGCATCACTGGTATTCCACCTTCAACCTTGAAGTAAAGGTTGGAATCCACTTTACTCTTAGTAAAGCCTAGAGTCATCAGTAATATGTCCATCTTGTCATACCATGTCGAACCTCATAATATTTTGCATGCACTCCCTTTGAAGCAGAGCATAATTATCCCTTTGCCTTTTGTACTGTATGCATTGACAGATTATGTACTGGAGTGACAAGTAGCTTCCTTTGCTACTAATATTCTATGTATCCATCTAGGGTCACTGGATACCAAGATCCTCTATCTTGAAAACATTCTCCTCACACCCATCTATGAGCTTGTCATCCTCTATAGTCTTTCATCTTCAACCTTGTAGCAAAGGTTAATATCTTCATTGCTCTAAGTGATATTCAAGCTCCTCATGTATGTGTTATCCCATGGGTGCCTTCTGAGCTTGTACAAGGCCTTCTTTCATTTGCACACATGATTTTGCCTATCATGTGTCTTATCTTCCAGTGGCTGCAAATGTTTCTTCGTAGTCTATGCCTTCTTTCCATGAGAAACCTCATGCTAGGAATCTTGCCTTGTATCGCATGATGTTGCCATCTACTACATGATGGAACTACAGACTTCCCTTTAGGTCTTGATACTGCATCCTAGACATCATTCTTCTTGAACTGCTATTCTCCTTCCCTTTCTTCTTGGCTACTTCTTCATAGCTGGAAGTTCTGGATCAATGATGTCACTAAATAGTGTCACATAACTGCATTCATCATATTATTCTTCATTCTTGGATTGTTTCTCGAACTGTCATCACTTGTCAAGAAGAATGATTGTAGGTGATTGTACATGATCTTTCCTACAAGTCAAATGCATTACTTGTATGGTTAGAAACATTTCATAGGGCATATTAATAATGACAAATTATTGTACATGAAGATATGACCATGCAAGTATTTTATCCAATACAACATTCATCGATATCTCATGGAAACTTTCTAGATGCCTTCCATCTCTACCATGACATCATTGAGATTGTGCACTAATCCAATATGTCAACAAGAGGTTTCACTCTAGATAAGTATCAATGGAGAGTTGTATAACACCATGAACTACTTACCCATCACATGGATATTAGTAGTATACTGTCATTAATGCAAACATTCTATCATGCATAATACATGAACTGAATATAAGCAAATGCATAACAAAACAATATCATGAAATGACAATTCAATACTTATCTTTATTTGTTTTGTGGGTAGACTCCTTCTTTCAGCTTCATCTTCTTCTTCATTCATAGCATCATCATTTATTATCCAAATGCTTAGATGGATAAGAGTTTCTTCAAGAAATTAGTTCTTCATATTCCTCGTCGCTTAAGGGATCTTCTTTGAATCATGACGGCTTGATCTTCAGTTGCTTCCATCTTCTTTTCTCGTAGTATGAGTCAAGCTTTTTCTTGTGTGCACTCTTCCTAGAGTCTGCTAAAAGTAATCACTTCCTTCTTGCACACATTCCTCGAATGAATGAATCCCATGATCCTGGGAGACCATTCAAGGTGGTTATCATAGTATCTTATTCTTCTTCGACTGCTTCATCATAGTATCGCACACTTCCTTTTGGTGTCTTCAGGGATGACACATGAGGTATGAGATGATATTTAATAGAATCTAAAATGATTCTTTTGGATCTAGCCTTAGCCTCATCTCCCTCTGTCTTCGAGACCTTTCTTACTGAAATACTAATCTATGTCAATTTCTTGAAGGATCATGGAGTTCCTACAATTCATTCGATTTATATTCTTTTCTTCAAATATCTTGGCCAATGAATCAAACATATCCTTAGGTGTCTTAAGGGAATACACTTGTGGTATAATTTAATTAGAAATGATCTTCTTGGCCTTGACCAAGTTCTTCTTGTGTAGGTATTTTAGCCTCATCTCCCTTTGGAACTGGAACCTCTCCACTTATGTAGGTGTCCAATTGATTTTCTTCAAGAACCAGTGAAATCATATACTTCCATGCTTGGAAGTTGTTAGCTTCACCAATATTGTCATCAAGATGGTGTGATTAATCATCTTGAAATGAGAACCTCAAATGTAAATAGAAAAATATTAGATCTTACCAATTTGAGGTGTCCGTCCTCGTTCCGGATCTGGCTAATTTAGGGTTTGTCAAAGAAACCCTAATTTTCAAAACTTGGAATATTTTAGATATGATTGGATATAAATATATACCTCTTCAAGGAGAGCTGTCCAATGTACTCATTTTCTGAAAACATTGGAGGGAAGCTCCCGAAACAGAAAGCCCTAGTTTTCCAATTTCTTCTACAGAAATGCTTGATACCATTTCTGCGGTATATCTGAATTACTAATCCTATGTGTCTGGAATTTCGTACTAAGATAGCCTCATTTTTCCTCTTTCCAAAACCATATGTTTTATCAAAATTGGTTTAACCAATTGGGACTTATGATAGTTTTCCAATGGTGACTTAATTGAGGACTGTTCATCATAGAAAAATTGTACAGACATCCACATGTCACTGGTATATCTTTTGGGTCTGGAATTTTTACCACAAAAAGTACAATCCGTTCCCTTTCTGGAACATCTTGCGAAATTTTATTTGGACCTTCGTATCCCGAGATAAAGAAATTCTCCCCAGGTGTCCTGTTTAGGGATCAATCCTACAAGAGGCTGGAATCTTGATTTGGAGGAATTATATTGCCCACAATATAGCGAATATGAGGATGAAAGTTTTACAAAGGGTACATCAGTATTTTATATTTATCCTGTGAAAATTTTTGCCCCTAAGACTTCTTCAATCCCGAGATATAGAGAATGTACCAAAACTACCAATTTTAGTATTTTAGGGTTTTTCAGGCCCGAGGTCAAACTAGGGTTTGACTTTTCTAGAGTTTCACTCAACCAAAAAATTCAAAATTTGTCTCTAAAATTTGATTTTGATGAGGAGATAAATCCTATGCTAGGATCACTCAAAAATCCCTCTTATGTAAAAAGCCCTAATTTCCCGCACCAAAAACTGAAAATGCCCAGAATCAAATTATGCTTCGACAGAAAGACACGCCCTTCAATGGAGAGTCATCCTAGCATCCTTTTGCTGATGGATTGTGGAGAGATACCCAAAAAGTAAGAAGCCCTAGCTTCTGCAGCTGGACAGTCTCTTCTTCTCAGGTTAGCTTTGATACCATGTTAGATTTTTATCTTTTAAGCAATATGATCTAGGATCTTATCTGAGAGAATAACATGCAAAAAAATAATCACAAGAGACAAGAGACACAAAGAATTTTCCTCGGGGAAACCATAAAGGAGAAAACCTCGCAAATTCCTCAGAGATAGAGTGAGCACCAATTGCAAAAGTAAAAATCGAAAACATAAAGATGATCTCCAACAACTGATCTCTCTCACTTGTGCTAGCACTTCCTGTCTCACTCATGCACCCCAGTTGGGTGAGTGTGACTATGTGATAAATAGAGAGGCTCTCTCTCTATTTATACTAATTCCTGACTTGACAATAACTTACCAAGGCCGACTTCTCTAGGAGACTTTAATAACCCTAGTGCCTCGAAACTGTGGGGAGTTTAACCCTTGAACAATAAGGAGGGTTACCCTCTATGAATTTACATGACTTGTTTACATTATTGATTCTCCCGATAGGAACATCGGGGTATGAGATAACTCAATTACATTACAAATACTTCCCAATAGGAGCATCGGGGTACAATACATAAAATATACAAGTGAATACATTTCGAAGTTACAAATATATTAACAATTGTTTTTACAGTAATGTTCCATCAAAGTTTTAAACTGGAAGAAAACCTGTTTGGTTACTATGTAAGCCTTTAAGGGTCTTTGCTGCAGTTTTTCATTTTAAAGAATTACGCTGTAAGGCTGCTGCATTTTTCTAAAGTGTAGAAATTGTAAAAATAATAAAAGATTCACCTGTGTAGTTACGGCTCAAAATAGTGATNATTACTGTATAAACATTATTTTTGGAAAACCGTAGAGGGACTAACATTTTTATTACTTTTTTAATTTGGACATAAGGCTACGACCTAACTTTGTCAAATGGTAGAATGTTAACTTATTATGCTTTGGTTTTGTTTTAAAGGATTTATCCTTTATCGACTTCGATCCGGTGACCTGCTGTAAACTATAAGATATTATAATTGTTCTAAATTAAAAATCTGTATATATATTTTGTCATTCATTGTGGGTTATATAATGGTTTAGTTTCCTGTATTTTAGTTTAATTGTTTTAAAACTCTAGCTCATCTTGAAAACGTTCAATCCTTTCAGCTATAAATAAGTTGTTTGTTTTCTTTAAAATAAATAGGCCTTTCGGCCATATTAAATAATACTGGTAGTGTTTGAATATATATATATATATATATATATATATATATATATATATAGTAATTATTCTTATAAATCTTACCTTAGATCTATCGTTTGACAGAGAACATGTATTTTCAGATTATAAAATAATGATAAACAAAGAAAAATTATATACAGACTCTAAGACATTATTCTAGATATAATAACTATTAATTTCACTAAGAAACTCTATGTATATAGTAACATTTATAAATTTAACATTAATAAAATATTATCCTACTCTATTGCAATGAATACATTACAACTCTAGAAACTTTAAAATTCATAGATTTCTATAGATTAAAACATAAAATGAGACTAAGTTTTCATAAGCAAACAACTTAAAACCTACTGACTGTCGAAGGGGACAAACACCCAAAGAAGACCGTTCCTCCCAACCGTCTCCTAAAAGTAGCCAAGATCACTTGCTTTAGGACCCTCGAGCCTGTTCACTGAACCACCGGGATGAAGATGCTGTATAGAAGCCTACACAGAAAACTATGCAACTAGAAAACTCACTTGCAGACTTAACTCTCAGCAATTCACTTTAGCTATCCCCTCATCTAATTCCTCTTGTGTGCCTAACTTCTCAATTTCTAGCAATTTCACAAGGCTCCAATCACTTGGAATAGAATGGAGTGAGCCTCCTGCTCAATTCGATGGTATATATAAGCTTTCCTAGGTCTTTGGATTAGTTTTGCAATTAAACGAGCCACATTCTCAAATCCTCTTCTTAGGGAACATTACCACAATTTTAAGGACGTTGTCTCCTGCAACAACTAGAAAGTGAATGCTATTTTTTCCACCTGTCATTTGGCCTTCTACAAAAAATCATTCCTCCTAGTGGGTTAGTGAACTCTCTTCAACAGTATTCTTTGGATAGTTGTCTCCTCTTTTAATTATTTAAATAAATAAAATATTCAATTATTCAATTATAGTCATCCTTGACCATCCTTGGTCAATAACATAGAACTTTACAATAACTTTTAAAATAATATTTTTTCTCAAAAATAAAAATGTTTATCAGTTCTAGGTGGGTTACAAATACAGCTTTATTCTTATGATAACATGTAAATTCTAATTCTTGCTATCATATATGCGTATATAGTTTCTTTGTCAAATTAAAATACTTAGTTTTATATTAAATTATGAATTGTTAAGTTAATAATATAACAATGAGTTAGACAATAGTTTTGTAATAATTACAAATTAATAAAAATTGGGTAAATTAAAAATATCTTCCTTTATACTTAATTAATTAATTAACTAATGCAACTTTTGCATATTTGTAGGGGGATGTGTAACTCCTTTCGTGCTAATAATCAGCTTATAATGGGCTCAATAAAAATAAAAAAGATAAAAGAAAATAATTTGAATATACCAAAATAATTGGTTGACTTGATAAAAATAAAATAAATATCAAAACCTAATAAAAAATAGAGCCAATTATAAATTAATATATGAAGCCTCTTAAGGTTCACATTTCCTCAACATCCTTAAGGTTTCATTTTAAACTAACTAAATCACATAAGCTTTTTCTTTAAAAAAATTGCATAAACTTTCTTTGTGAGAAAGAAATATCATGGTATTAAACACAATTACTATTATATTTTTTTTCATGATTATTTAACTTAAATTAAAAAGGAAATATTAACCCAAACCAAATCTTTATTATTACAATTACAATCTATTCATTTATATTCTTCTTGTTGTTATTTAGCAAAATGAAATTTGCATCAACAACAATCTTTGTTTTAAATTTATTTTAAATAGAAAAGGCTTATAGTGTTTCTAAATCTAATATTCTTCTTTCTAAGTTTAATATTCGCTTCATTGCGAGGAGAGGCCCATTCTACCCTCCACTAGGGGGATGTGTAACTCCTTCCTTGCTTATAAATATACCAAAAAATTGGTGGGCTTGATAAAAATAAAATAAATATCAAAACATATTAAAAAATAGAGCCAATTATAAATTCATATAGTAATCCTGTTGAGGTTCACATTTCCTCAACACCTTGAAGCTTTCATTTTAAAAATAACTAAATCACATAGTTTTTTTCTTTAAAAAAATTGCATAAACTTTCTTTTGATAAATAAATCTCACCGTATTAAACACAATTACTATTATCTTTTTCTTCATGATTAATGTGATAATTTTCTTAACCCAAATTAAAAATGAAATATTAACCCAAAAGAAATTTTGCATCAACCACAATTTTTGTTTAACTTTTTTTAAAAAAAAAATGCTTATAGTGTTAAGTTTAAAAAATTAATATTAAATCAAGTTTTTGAATCTGATATTAATATTCCCTTCGTATGGTTTCATTGGGGGGATGTGTAACTCCTCCGGTCTTATAATAAGGTCAAATAAAAATAAAAGTAAATAAATTTTTTCTTAAAAAAATTGCATAAACTTTCTTTTTGATAAAGAAATCTCAATGTATTAAACACAATAACTATTATCTTTTCTCATAAACAAATCTCACGGTATTAAATACAATTACTATTATATTTTTCTTCATGATTAATGTGATAATTTCAGTTAACCCAAATTAAAAATGAAATATTAAACCCAATGAAATCTTTTTTACTACAATTACAATCTATTCATTGATGGTCTTATTAATTATTTAGTAAAAAAAAAAGTTCATCAACCAAAATCTTTGTTTTAACTTTCTTTTAAAACAAAAAACTCTTATAGCGTTAAGTTTAAAAACTTAATATTAAATCAAGTGTTTAAATCTAATATTTTTCTTTAAGTTTAACATTAGCTTCATATGGTTTCATATTATTTGTTGACCAAATATTGTTCGTAATAACAATAATATGGTTTAAGAATGTTTCAAATGGTTAGGGGTGCATCCATGAAAGTGGGTAACACTTTTTGGCCAAATTTGGCGATGAAAACCTGATTTTTTACTCATGTGCTAGGTAGAAGCCCTCGAAATGCATATATGCCATGTGAAATTTGACTTGTAGTAAAAAATAAATTGTAGAATATTATGTTGGCTTCCTAATGATATTTTTTTAAAATATTGTGATGTCATTTAATGTGTAAAATTTTGCATTTAATGAAATGTGTCACCTTAAAAATTTGAAGAAGTTAATAAGTGGCTTGTGTCCAACCCCAATAATTCAATCTTACATTAATAATTTCATATATATATATATATATATATATGAGCATGATCTACACAAAACGCACTGTGGTTTGCATATTTGTTTGTTAATTTATTTCGCAATATACAATTATTTATTATTTTTCGAAAGCGACCACATCTGATTTCAACATCATTTTATACACATGTGTGTCCATCCCATCTTTTTTTTCACTGTTTTCAAAAATTGAAAAACCAAAGATACCCTTCTGAAGAGGACGCGTCGATGTGTGGGCTCTGCATTTTTTACGAAATTTTTGGATGTCTATTTTTTACCCTGCAGATTTTTCTTTGAGCTGCTTCGAAGTTGTTGTCAGGTTTTCTAAGTGTAAGTTTTAGAACTAATTAAAACAAAAAACCCATGTGAATTCCAAAACGCATGTATGATACCTCAATGGATAGAGGATTTAGTGGTGAATCTATCGATATTAACTCCGCTCAGTTGTGTGCCATAAATGGCAGGGTTTACACCCTTAGAAGACACAGAGAAACATTGATTTTCCTGTAAGAGGTCTAATTCTCTATTTTTCCGGCCCTTGATCAAGGTCGAGAGCTAGATCAAGCTATTTAAATACCTCAATTGAGATCTTAACAAAACCTTGATCGAGGTCCTAATAAACCCTCGATCAAGGTTCTGGGACGTAAATAATTTCAACATCATTTGATTCGGATTCGGCCAACTCTGCGAATAATAAATCTCTTAGAAAATTAAACAAAAAAAACCAGACATTGACAAACTGCCATCATTTTACAAACTGCCATGGGGCCAAGGGTTTGAGAAATTGATTGTTAAAAGTTTTTTAATGTTCATTAAACTAATTCAAAACACAAAATAGGACTGTAATGGAGCACTACTGGGGGTGGTGGGTTTCCCCTAGATTTTATGTTAAATATTAGTTGTGAAGTAATTGGTGTTATAGATGTGATTGATTGGAGTCATAGATGTGATTAATCACATCTATAACCCAATTACTCTGCGACCCATATTCAATAGATGAAGTGAATAACATTACGGGTTTGTTGCCTATTTATAGGAGGTTAAAGATGCTCAATTGAGGTCTTCTTTAACCCTCGATCGAGTGTTTATTTAACCCTTGATCAAGGTCTTGAACTGTTGACCAAAGGTTTATCAGAAGCTCGATCGAGCGTTTAATGAAAGCTCGATCGAGGGTCTAATAAACCCTCGATCGAGATGTTAAGACTTCGATCAAGGTATGCTTTTTTGTTTTTTAGGGAATTCGTCTTGCCAAAAATTGTAACACTTAGACAGTAAACAAACTATGGTTTCATAATATTTGTCATGCATAAATTTCTTTGCTTTGGAAAAATTTAATGTTGTTTTAAAACAATGTTGTTTTCTTTTTTAATAAATCCAGCCAGTGTTTGTTTTTCACATAGTTGTTACGGATTTTTTTTCTCATCATTACAAAGCATTAATAAGGTTATGCTCTTATTAAATTTTTTATATGTATGGATAAAATTCCCAAAGATTGTCATTTTCACATTATAACATTTAAAAAATTAATAATATGGCATTAAAAAAATGAGTTTAAATCTAAATTAAAAAAAAAACCAGCTACTTTAGGTTAAATTTGATAATGAGATTCTAACTAAACCACATAAATCATTGTTTTGGATCTTTTCAAACTCTTCAAAATATATTTAAAAGGTATCAAGCTTTTAATATATATATATATATATTAATATTGATTTTTATTGTGCTTATCATTCATTCATCATCATCATATATAAAAATACTAAAATGTCGTCTAAATGCTTTCTCTTAAATCCCTTGTAATAACGGATTAATATTTAGAATCATAAATATTAAAACATTCAAATATTATAACTATATTCAACCATTACTATCATGTTGAAACTAGAGTTAGGGTTGTTTAAAGTTGTTTAAACATATTCTCCATTTGTGAGCAGAATATATATATATAAACCAACTATGTAATGCAAATAATGCCTCCTCTATCTAGATATCCGAGTAATGCAAATAATACTTAAGCTATCCAGATAATTGATAATTAATGATATGATAGAAATATTACCTGCGTGAGTCACTGCAACAATATTATCATTTTCAATGGATGCACATACTACAACAATATGGATTAATACCTAGGGGACACAAATAATTAATAAACTAATACAAACATTACCTTCCCTCTCGATCACTGCAACAATACTATCATTTTCGATGCTTCCAGAGATTACAATAATATGCATAAATACATGCACCATCCACTGCAACAATTAATTTGTGGGGAAATGGAACTAATTTGGGCAGGTAACAAATTGATTTGCATAGGAAATAAGAGTATTAATACATGATTTCCATAACAATATGATATTAATTGCCACAATTATTACATGCACAATCAAATATATGAAGTGATATCCCTTTGCATATCATCCATGGTAGTGTGCAATAATGTGCAAGGATACCCCATAGCATGATAATCCATGACAACCTACCTTTCAACTACACATATTATGTTGAAGACCCGATTTTAACGACAAAATGGGTGAGTATTGGATTCGATAGAGAAGAAAGGGTTTGCACCTCAAGAGATTTAATCCCTCTCAGCGCTTGGTAGATCCACCTTTAACATGGATCTATGCTGGTGTGTTTATCATTTACAAATGATTCCAAATTGGAATAGTTGAAATAGTTGGTGCCTAGCGATTATAATAGAAAATATATTGGATTATTTATTGTTAAGATAATAATACAACAATGAGTCAAATATTAGTTCTTGTAAGAATTAAAAATTAATCAATACAGTGTGTAAAATGAAACAATTTTATTTAGTAATTAATCAATGAACGCAATGCTTATCTATAGGATTAGTCTAACTAGTTGAAAATTTTTCCTAGAGTTTTTCTTCTCTGGCAATTGTCCTTTACACCACTCTTTTTTCGGACATTGTCCATTTTACTGGTTTTGGCGACCGTATTCTTGGAAAACAACACCAGAGACATTAGCATTAACACGTCTCAAATAACACTATTTCGAAAAAAACATAAGTCCCAATTTTGGAAATTTGAAATTTCAAAGGCCCACTCTATCCTCTCCATGAATACATTATACTTGTGGCTTCTTCCTTCCGAAGTGATAGAATCACAACCATTGTAATAACAGAAAATAGTAGTTGATGAAGCCATGGTGATTCCATCTAAAGGCGTCCAAGTAGTTGATGAAGCCATGGTTTTAGATTTTCCGTTATCAATTGGCGGGAAGTTATTGACTTCCAACCGTAGCTCACCTTCTCCAATGGGAAACAAACTGATGCAATGATCTAGTTCTCACATTAAAGAATGCTTTGTCGATTGACATATGGCATTAATTCTGATGGCTTTGCTCGGTTTTCTCATCTTCATGCTCAACGTCAACTCGTTTCTCAGATACCTGGTGCTCTGCATGAGGCATATGGTGATCGATTCTTATGATGGGGTGGGAAACATTGGATTGCAGAAGGCGGCCATGAAAGCACTGTCGATCATTGTTTACACCGCTGCCTCAAAGCCACAGCCCGTGACCACAGGTTGTCCAATTTGTTTGGGCGAATTTGTGGAAGGAGAAAAGGTGAGAGTATTTCCCAACTGCAATCATATTTTCCATTTGGATTGTATTGATAAATGGTTTGTCCTACATTCTTCCTTCCCTATGTCTAGGGATTCTCTAAATCTAGGAGGAGCTGCAATTGTTGAAGCCACCGAATCAAATAATGGCATGCATATAGTGATAATATAATTATAAGCTCAATAAGAGCTTGGTTTTATGCCGAGTCCCCATCTCATTCACTAACATGGCATGCACGTATCTGAATAGAATGTGGAATCATTTATGTAGAATGATGTAGGACGAGTTGAAATATCCATTAGAAAAAAAGTTGCAGAGCTGAAAATTGACTAGTTTGGACGTAAAAATATACCTAATTTCTCAAATTAAAAGCCACCAGGCATGATTTTTCTTTGACATTTGTAATTTTATAGTTGCATAATAGTGGGAGATGTGGTGCAAGTTGGTAAGTTGAGATATCAATTGACGAGTCCACCATCATGGTAAGACGGAAAAAACAAATTGATATTTTAGTTGTCACAATCAATTTGTTTGGTATTTTGTTTGGATCTCTCAACTAACTCTATATTTTGTGTTTGGCGCATAATATCTTCATTTTCAAAACCAATAATTACTACCACTCAACATAACTAGTGTATAATGGTGAACTTCGATAGGGATCAAAACCCATTTCCCTTAATAAAGTTATTTAGGAATTTTAATTTTCCTCAAATTTTAATTTTCCACACTTTCTTTCTTACCTCTATACCCCATTGAAAATCATAATTTCCCTATTAATTGTCCTTTCTCTATGCCCCACGGAAAATCATTCCCATTGTCCAATTTTCCAAATTTTGGGGGCATCTCAGGAACTCTACAAGCACTGTATGTGAGAATTTACAACAGAAAATCTAAAACATTGTGCAACATTATGCCCTAAGAGATGGCATTTATTTAATTACCAGTTAATAATTCCCATTAAAGTGTTGGGGTTTATAGAATACTTTAGTAAACATCCCTAAATATTTTAACTAAGTAGTTGGAATACATAAAAAAATCCATTTCACGCTTTCGAAATGGAATATTATGGCAGGTAAATGGCAGACGGACTATCACTTAAACACGAATCAGTTTAAAGATTTTTTCATGAAGGATTTGAGAAAATATTCACTGTCTTCCAAGGACGTTGATGAATGCCTCCCTCGCCTGCTCTGATTCCTATTGTGTAATGAATGATTCATTTTCATCCCCAAGCAAACGTCGACAACTTTTGAATTGTCCAGCTGCAATCCCTAGATATCGAAAGTCCCCAGGAACGGTGCTTTGAATGGCCTCCTTAAATTTATGCATGGAGGAAATCCAAGGGTTGAAAATGTGGAAAGAAAGTATGCAGACACAAAATATGCACAAATCTAATTCATCTCTTCTTCCATTTCTAACATCGGGGAACTCCTGATGATATCCTCTGCCTCAAGTACATAATGTCTTGCAAATTCTCCAAATTCTGCACATTTCGGAAGATTTTTCATGTCATGCAATTGCTCAAACCTTGGATGTCCTAAAAGAGTGCTCCAAAATGCATTGCATGCATTTGCAATTGAAGCCTTATTTCTTGAACTTGGGTTTGCGTTGGGGAAAGGGAACTAGAGAATCAAAGTAACGAATGGTGATCTCTTCTCCTCTCTCGATGGGAGTCAAGGCATGAATAAACATGGTGGTTCCCACATCCATCCATCTCAAATTCGACAAACAGGAATAGTTAATGAATGAAGGAAGCATCCAGAGACCTCTAAATTTCTGGTCTCGCAGACCGAGTCTAGCTTGATCAATGCTAGACTTCAAATATGAGCTACTTAAGTCAGGATCATCGAAATTAAGAGATATTCTAGCAAATTAAAAATGATAATTTC
Organism: Pseudotsuga menziesii; assembly: GCA_001517045.1. Classification (NCBI taxonomy): domain Eukaryota; kingdom Viridiplantae; phylum Streptophyta; class Pinopsida; order Pinales; family Pinaceae; genus Pseudotsuga; species Pseudotsuga menziesii. The sequence goes on along the minus strand of LPNX010929682.1, from coordinate 45,023 downwards.
ATAAGACAAACGTTGCACTAGTAGAAAATATTCTATGTCACAACTGAATATTCAACAAAAACCCTAGAAATGATGCGAACTCCCCTATTTATCATAGAGTAGAGATTCTCATCCAAGAGTAGATGCCATGTCTCTTATTTATAGCAGAGTAGATCTCTTCATCCAAGAACCATTGCCAACTCTTGTTTAGAATAGAGTAGAGCTAGAGCCCTTCTACTTAGATGCCTTGAGATCGAATCACCATTGCTTCATCAGGTACTATTTTTCTATTATTGTAATGGTTGTGATTCTATGAACTCAGAAGGCAGAAACCACATGTATAATGTATTCATGGAAATATAGAGCAGGCCTTTAAAATTTCAAATATCAAAATTGAGACGTGGTTTTTTGGAAACGGTGCTATTTGAGACGTGTTAATGCTAACGTTCGTGGTGGTGGTGTATGAGAATACGACCGTCTGAACCAGTAAATTGGATGGTGTAGGAAAAGAGAGTGGTCTAATGTATATGATCGCCCGAGAAGAAAAACTTCAGCATAAATCGTGGACTAGTTAGACTACTCACTTATCCATATGAAAGATTATGCTTTATCATTTACAACACTGTGATATAATAATGTTCTTAAGATGCATTAATTGCAATAATATTAGATTTTTATCATATCATTCTTGCATTGTTTTAATTTCATGAATGTTCTTTTTTAGTATTGTTAAGATTCATTGCTTATAGATAGATTATGATGTATTTATGTATGTATTTAGATGGAGATTTGCATTATTATATATCTCTCTCATTTGAAATATGTGCATTGGGAAATTCAATATGATTTAATAGTATTGTTGAGATGCATTGATTTAAGTGATGTTACATTTTGTATCATATTATTCATTTAAATAATTGAAATCCTAATTTGATTCAATTACACTAGTGAATATTCATTTCTCACACTTATGGACATTATGATCTAATCATATATGTATTCAGATGGAGGTTTGTGTTATTATCTAACACCTCTACAATTTGAAATTTGCACATTGGGAAATGCAATATGATCTAATAGTAAATTGTCAAGATGCATTACCACATTTAGTTGAGTAATAGAATCACCAATATTAGCCTAGAAGAATGACATCTATTATTTTTTCATAAAGTCTTTGTTGGAGCCAAAAATGCTAGCCTTGATCCATTTGTTCTTGCCATTTTGTATGATATCATAAATTGAAATAGTGAAAACCCTAATTTAATTCATTTATTATAGTTAGCATATTAATAGAACTAAAATAGTCAAAGCCTAATTTGATTATATATTGACGTATATTGTTGTGTTTTGTCATAAATGTTCTTTTTAAATATCATCAAGATGCATTGGCTACACCGAGAGACATTTATGATCTATTGATTTGTCTTTAGATGAAGATTTGCATTATGAACTAAAATCACTCTAATTTGCATTTATGATCTATTGATATGTATTTAGATGAACATTTTCGTTATGAACTAAAATCACTCTAATATGATCTAATAATATTTTTAATATGCATTGATTTCAGTGATATTACATTTTGTATGAAAACATTCAATGGAATATACATGTAATTCATCATTAAAATTCATACAAGAGAATGTTAAAATGATGTAGTTGAAGAAAATTTCCATTGAAACTTGCTTGGGGTTTGACAATCCATAAGTCACAAGGATTAACATTGGAGAAAAAACTATAAATATTGGAGATAAAGAGAGACGGTGTCTCACATTTACAACAACATCTTGAATTAAGGGTGAACTCAACCTCCTTTCACATATGATCCATATAAAAAGATGGAAAAGGGGGAAAGAGCGGTTTTGATCATTGTGTAATATATGTGTGTTTGTGTGTATGAAATTCATTATTAAATTTCATTGCATTATTTTAGATGCCTGCATAGAATATCTAGATAACAATGAATCACACACATCGAAATGGTGGATGGAGTGAGAAATTGGAAAAATAAATGAATTTCTATTGTGTTTATAAAAGAATATTTCAATAAAATAATACATGATTATTAATTCTTGCTCATGATCTAGGAACTAAGAATCAATCTCATCAAAGAATAATCAACAAATACTCATGAAATGGTGTTAATCGGAACCAGAATGCTTTCCTCTCTGTATATTTAATAAACAATGAATGGTTACAATACCAATGTCAAGCAATGGCTTAACTCCATGAAGAATTCGAATACCTAAGGAGACAATTCAAATTCAGTGAGTGAGTCTAGCTTAACTGACTCTCAACCATTGGTTCACACTCAGTTAACCACTTGACCAAAACCCTAATTGACTCACCAAACCCTAACTGAAGTCAGAGTGCAATAAATGACTAAATCTCAACTGAAGGAGATAAAACACATGTCATAGCAAGCCAACCATCAAGTTCTAGTGCTCCATGAATTCAATGAACCCCGATGAGGTTAACTGAAGTTGAACTGACCATCAGAAGTTGGTGGAGGCGCCTTGTTGACTCCAGATCATTAAATAATAATAAATAATCATTAAATAATATATTTAATGACAGGAGGCACCTTAATTGACTAGTTGAACTGATTGTAACCACCAGTTAGCAATTAGGTACATTAATGTCACTCAGATCACCCCCAGAGTGTTCCAGTTAGCCTCCTTGACTGTAGGTAGGCATGGGTGTGACTGGATGATGGCAATTAATGATCCACTAATGTCAATTAATGTCAATTATACTTAGGATAGTGGTTTAACTAGGCCAATTTGACCAAAAGAGTGTGTATGATGGTAAATGTCTCCAACACCCCCCCTTAAGCTATACTCAGGAAGAGTTAGAAAACATATATGCATAAAATGCTAGGGCCTTGAAAACTAAGGCCATAGGTCACCCTGTAAAATGTTGAAATTGAAACAATGCTCAAAACAAACTAAGTGAGGAAAAGAGGGAAAACCCAGTGGGAAAAACCCCCCCTCAATCTGAACACTGAAAGTAGTCTGGATCATCTTGATGAACTCATCCCCAATAGTGAACGGAGGTAAGTGAACTTCTTTTCTGAAAATCTCTTGGTGAATATGTTTGCAATCTGCTCATTAGTCAGGCAGTATTGCAGAATGATGGTCCTGTCATGCACTAGCTCCTTGATGTAGTGCATGTGAATCTCTATATGCTTGGTCCTCTGCCTGGTAACTGGATCCATGGATATCTTAATAGCACTCTGGTTGTCACAAAAGAGGATAGTGGACAAACTACTACCAAGATCAAACTTTGAAAGAATTCCTTGCAACCAAACTGCTTGGATGCAAGCATTCACTGCTCCTCGATACTCGACCTCTGCTGAAGATAGTGCTATGGAAGCCTGCTTTTTGCTTGACCAAAAAATAGGGCCACCACCAAACATGAATACATATCCAAAAGTTGACTTCCAATCAATAGAATCACCCGCCCAATCGGAATCTGTGTATCCAACCAGCTTTAGCTCGGAGTCTGCAGCATCGTGAATGCCGTAGGTCCTGGTTCCTTGAATGTACTGGAGGATCCTCTTGGCTACCTTCCAATGAAGATCATGAGGCTGTTGCATGTATCTTGATACAGCATTCACAGCATAACAAGTATCGGGCCTAGAATGTGTCAAGTACAACAAGCTACCAATCAGCTGTCGATAGATAGTGCAGTCCATGGGAGGTGTGTGTTTTCCTTCTTCAAGGCTGATCCCTGAAAGGAAAGGGAATGGTGCAGGCATACATTCAGCCATGTTAAACTTGAATAATAGGTCTGAAATGTATTTGGACTGAGTGACCATAATTCCATCAGAATTTTTCTCAATTTCAAGCCCCAAAAATTGTTTTAGATGCCCCAAATCACTCATTTCAAAGGCATTGTGGAGAGCAGTTTGATGGCTGAAATGGAGGTAATTGTGCTACCTGTGATCAGTAAGTCATCAACATATAAAAAAATGATAATTAGATGACTATCATGCTGATTTAAATACACATTTGGATCTTATCTACATCTTTGAAAGTTTTGCGAGAGAAGGAAGGCATCCATCTTGGAATACCACTCTCTTGGGGCTTGTTTTAACACGTATAGTGAGTTCTTTAGCTTGCAAACCAAAGATGGATCAGTGATGTAGCCCTTAGGCTGCTTCATGTCTATCTCCTCATGAAGATCTCTATGCAGAAAGGATGACTTAACATCCATGTGATGCACCTCCCATTGCTTGGATGCGGAAATAGCCAAAACAAGGCGGATGGAGTCCATTTTTGCAACCGGTGCAAAGGTCTCATGGTAGTCCACTCCTTGGACCTGAGAGAAACATTTTGATACCAGAATTGACTTATATTTTTAGGTGTTTCCATCAGCAGCAACCTTTTTCTAAAACACCCACTTGCATTGAACCAATTTCCTTCCCATAGGAAGAGAAACTAGCTCCCAAGTAGTGTTTTTCTGAAGATAATTCATCTCTTCATCCATGGCAACTTGCCATCTCGGATCATTCCAAGAATGGTAGTAGAATTTTGGATCTGAACTAATCATCAAATATCAAGTTTCGGATAGAAAATTATCAGAACAAGAGAGTGCAATACCTGCTATTTGGAAATCAGACAAGGTTCTCCTTGGATCATCTGGATTTCCAATGTTGTCTCCTGCGGAGGAGAGTGTCTGTTGGGCCCATGTAGGAAGATGATTTTGCATTTCAGGTTCTAATTTAGTATCTGATGATTGCTACACAATGATATCAGAAATGAGAGGATCCAAATCAGGGTCATCACCCCCAATTTCATCATCCAAATATTTAGTGGAATAGGAAGGAAATTCAGCAGTTTTCTCCTTCACTAGTTCCACCTCCTGAAGAGGCTCATCGAACTTGACACTTCTCTCGATGATGATCTGTTTGGTATTTATATACAGCAGCTTGAATCCTTTAGATTCATCATGATACCCAATAAATATACATTCTATGCTCTGCGGTTGCCAAGCCCTTCTTTTATCAAGAAGAATCTGGGCCCATGCAGTGGACCCAAACACCCGTAGGTTCGACACATCTGGCTTGTGTCCGAAGTATGCTTTGAAAGGAGTATTTCCTTTCACTAATGAATGTGGCACCCTATTCTGAATGTATGCTGCAGCATGCATGGCTTCAGCCCACAAATTTTCAACAAGCTTCTTTGACTCCAACATACAGGTGGTCATCTCTTTGAGAGGCCGGTTCTTCCTTTCCGCTACTCCGTTCTGCTGGGGAGTGTAGGGAATTGAATGTTGGACCTGAATACCACTTTGGGATCAAATGTATAGAAACTCATTACTGACATACTCCCCTCCATTATCAGATCTCAAGATCTTGATCTTAAGCCCAGAGGCATTTTTTATCAAGGCCTTCAATTCAGAAAATTTTTCACATACTTCTGATTTCTTTTTGAGAAAGAAAACCCATGTATACCTTGAAAAATCATCAATAAAAGTAAGGAGGTACCTTGATCCATTCATGGATGTGATAGGCATTGGACTGTTGATATCAGAATGTATCAGCACCAATATGCTTGTAGCTTGGTTTTCCTTCCCCCGATCGAACTTGTGCTCAGGGTGTTTTCCAATCACACAGTCCTTGCAGACTCTCGTGGTTTCCTTGATGACCGAGAGGCCTTCAACCATGGAATTTTTTTGTAATTGCTGCAAATATTTGAAATTAATATGGCCAAACCTCTCATGCCATAGCCTACTAACCTCATTTCCATGAGTTAGCAGAGCGGTGGGCTTTGCATCTGCAACAAAGTGAGAGAACTCATAGGCTTTTGCATGATGATTTGCAAGGCCTTTTGCAATGAGTTTCCCGGATGCAATTTCTATTATCTCAACATCATTTGGGATGAAAGAGACTCTCTTAGGCATTCCTGTATGTATCATCTGATAGACACTAAGGATATTTGCTGCTAGAGACGGTACATACAAAACTTTAGAAAAAAAACCATTTTCTAGATCTACAGTACCTTCTCCTTCGGAAATGATGGTGGAGTCATCTCCCATGTGGATGGGGATGGATTTGCCGGTCTCCAAGGATGAAAAGGAGTCTTTTTCAGCCATCATGTGATTCAATGCTCCACTATCAATCAGCATTGCTTTGGACTTCGAAGTGCTTTCCATGAGGGCATGACCTTTCTCATGCTATGGTTCCCGATCTTGGTGATCTCTCCTCCGAAAGTTCTCCGGAAGATTGATGTGATTCCTCTCAAGGAGAGAGGTTTCTTCATCAAGTTTTTTCTTCATGTAGACATGTTCAGGGTGAAAACCCTTCCTGTAGTAAGAACACCTGACTTTTTCTTTCCCATTGTGCCCTTTTCCTTTGTTCTTCCTTGAGCCGGAAGATTCATCATGCTGCTGATTTTCAACTCTAGGCTTGGGAGCATCAAATTTAGTTTTCTGGTTTTTCTGCTGCTTTCCTTTACCCTTCAGATCTTTGGGCCCTGAGACATGGAGGGCTTGATCATGGGAAGATTGGATGATCCCCATCTAGACAAGCTTGTCATGTTCATTAGTTAGGGACTCAATGAATGCAATGAGTGTAGGCATCTTCCATCCGGGGGTTGGGAGTTTCCCCACATGGAATGTAGAAACAAAAAATGAATAATCAGCCCCGAGTTTGGAGAGGATGGCTAGGATGAGCTGATCATTCTCCTTCTC
>LPNX010929682.1:16662-37301 GCA_001517045.1 Pseudotsuga menziesii | reverse complement strand
GTCATAGCAAGCCAACCATCAAGTGCTAGTGCTCCATGACTTCAATGAACCCCGATGAGGTTAACTGAAGCTGAACTGACCATCATAAGTTGGTGGAGGTGCCTTGTTGACTCTAGATCATTAAATAATCATTAAATAATATATTTAATGACAGGAGGCACCTTAACTGACTGGTTGAACTAATTGTAACCACCAGTTAGCAATTAGGTGCATTAATGTCACTCAGATCACCCCCGGAGTGCTCCAGTTAGCCTCCTTGACTGTAGGAGAAGGCTAAGTTAGCCTCCTTGACTGTAGGTAGGCGTGGGTGTGATTGGATGATGGCAATTAATGCTCCACTGATGTCAATTAATGTCAATTATACTTAGGATAGTGGTTTAACTAGGCCAATTTGACCAAAAGAGTGTATGATAGTAAATGTCTCCAACAATGATTTCATTGGTGCTTTCACGGGTAGACATATTTACAACCGAAGGAAATCCCGTGTGAAAAAATGCAGAAACTACTCGGTGTTTCGGGTTGGATAGTTCAACCCATCTTCAGGAGATACCTTATAGTTTCTCAACCTAATCTTTCATTTTGGTTTTCTTATTAATAATGTTATATGGCCTGATTATTGAATTATGTCGGCCCTTATAAACATTATTATTAAGATGTTATTAATAATAATGTTATTTATCCTAACTAATGTCGGCCCATAGAAACTTATTAAGATGTCATCGTTTTATTTTGTATCTTGTTAATGATAGGATCCCACGACATGCTAAGTTTCCATCCATCGTCCCGATTGATATTGAAAGGGTATTTTTCAATTTCAACCGCTTCTCTTACTCGTCTTCTTGTGTAATGGTCAATCCTGGCGATGACTTTGGCGTCTTCCAAGAGAATGTGGTGTTTGGAGGTATTGGAGTGTTCTACTAATGCAGAGTTCTTTATCCATCCATGAATGATGTCCGCGTTATGCTCCTTTAATCTTGTTAGTACAGAGCGACGAATTTCTCCACTATACACCTTCCCGCAACCACATGGGATCGATTCCATGTGGTTGTTGGAAGGTGTATAGTGGAGAAAATGGTCTCTCTATACTAATAAGATTAAAGGAGCATAACGCAAAAATCATTCATGGATGGATAAAGAAATATGCATTAGCAGAACACTCCACTACCTCCAAACACCACATTCTCTTGGAAGACACCAAAGTCATTGCCGACATTGACCATTACACAAGAAGACAAGATAGAGAAGCGATTGAAATTGAGAAACACCCTTTCAATATCAATATGGATGGCAGATAGAAACTTAGCATGGTGTGGGCTCCTATCATTAACAAGATAAAAAATAAAACCATGACATCTTAATAATGTTTCTATGGGCCGACATTAATTAGGCTAAAAAACATTATTATTAATAACATCTTAATAAAAATGTTGATAAGGGCCAGCATAATTCAATAATTAGGCCATATAACATTATTAATAAGAAAACCACAATGAAATATTATGTTGAGAAACTATAAGGTATCTCCTAAAGATGGGTTGAACTATCCAGCCCAAATCGTCGAGTAATTTATGCATTTTTTCACATGGAATTTACTCCCGATGATGTAATTGACACCTAATTAGCATCAACATGCTACTATGGAAAGCGATTGATGTGTAGTGGAAGTGTTCCAGTCATATTAACGCATACTAGTAGTTAGTGGAGTCTAAATTCTATCTAATATCTCAAACATCCCCCCCCCTGAACACTACTTGGGAGCATACATAATGAATGGGCCCCAACAAGAGAGGTCATGTTAGGTACCCCTAAACAACGCAACCAACGAAAAAATGAAATAAAGTGAGGAAAGAGGGAAAACCTCATGGTAAACCCCCCCACCTTCAAGTACAATGTATCAAAAGAAGAGAAAGATATTTGCTAGGCAACTATGTCCTTCACTTCAAGATGATCACACAAACTATGGATTTTTTTCTCAATGAAAGTCTCGTTTGTTTGTTTTGTTTATGTCTCTGTACTAGATATCAAAATATTTTAAGTGTACTGTAATGTCCCTAAAATTTGAAAAAAAATAAAAATTATTAGGCTACTCAACTACTACCTAAACTAGACATTATCTTAACTTATGTGGAATGTGTCGTACTTTCTTTCATAGTACTGTATTGTTGTAAGATGTTCTTACTTCCTTCTCTATGTTTTCCCGATGTGGTTATTAGCATAATGCTATGTTGTCATTATGTTGGTTAATATCTGAGTTCGATGGTTATGTATTTATATGTATGTACGGTACGGTCAATTGCTTACTCATTGGTTATAAAGTTTGATTATTGCTTTATGAATAATTCTAACTTAACTTGTATTGTCAAGGGGTGGAGTGGTGGGACTTGTTTCCCTTGTAAAAATACCTAAAAGGTAATTGATTTTACTTGTCGCTACAGGAATTACTTAGTTCTTATTGGACTAATGCATTTCTTTCGTTGTTTTGAGCAGGTGCACTTGACTACGAAAACTGGCTATAATAGTGAAATAAGGCATACTGCCTATGGTCACTACCATACATCTTGGATGACGAACAGACCTACAATCCTATCCTAGTGATTATTATTACAGCTGTTAGTTGTGGTTTACGCAAGGCTAGGTGTTATTAAGCCTATGTTTTCACTGGTTACCATTATTGTTTATGGTCTTATGACCTTGAGTTAGTTTGATCTTGCACTTAACATTTACATGGTGTATGTGGTAATGTATAAGGCTTAACATATTATAACATAGCCCTATGTTTATTTAAGGTCTTTATATATAAGGTTGAAGGAATAACGTGATCCATTCATGGCATATTTCATATGCCATGAACTATGGCTATATCCTAAGTATATGATGCAAATGTTGGGGTTTATGTATTGCATGGTGGTCAATTGTTGCAATGTGATTTGGGGTGGCATAAACTATAGAATTTGGGTTTTGATCTCACGTAATGGAGGACAAAGTGGAGAATTTAATACAACTTGGAAAATGGGGGTCTCAATCCCTAAGCTTGGACTAGCGCAAAGGTATGGTTCATTTGTGATTTCTCTACATGAGCTCTGTCTCCGGTCTTCACTATGGCATGAAATTTGGAGTTTGGTAGCTCTTCGAAGGTATGTCCTTTGATTTGGTTTTTCTACACTTTTTTTGTGGTTTCACTTGGGAGGTTTGGTATACTCCTCATCTGCGTTCTGGTTTGTTGCAGGTTGCAAGGTCCTTCTGGCGTGGGTCGTGGGTCTCCCAGGTGGCCAACACGCTACCCTTTACAGGTAGGCCCTGTTGTAACAAGTTGAAACTCGTCCCTTCTTGTGTGTGTGTGTGTTGTGACAGAGCATGAAGCTCGTCATTGAATGAATAATGGGTTAGGATTTTAATGGTTGTGACTGGAAATGGTATGTCTGTAATTTATGTAAAGCATCAAGAGATGTGTTTATGATTCAAGGTTTTTGTTTGGGTTGGCACCTTTGGGTTGAAACTATTTGGAATTCATCTCTATAAATGAATACTCTATTGATAATGTTGGCCGTGGTTAATATTATAGACTCTGTGTTTTTGGTTAATGTTCTGGGTTTGAAAGAATGGTGACAACGCCATTGCTTGCAATGGTGCAATGGCTTGGAATTATGACTGTGTATTTTTGCATATATTTTGTATTGGTTAAGTGGTAATGCATTATTTACTATGAATGCATCGTGGTTATGATTCTCTTAGCTTGGCACTAGTTTGACTCTGTGTAAATCTTGCATTTCCCATTTAAGTTCTTAATGTGGATATGTTAGCAGCGTTACTTGGATTTTAGAGCCATGCCATTGATGGCAATGGAATGTGGTTTTATGGTTATTCGTAGTTGTGTTTAAATCCTTTCCTATGTATTTAATTGGAAACGACCATGACTATGGGGTTTACCCTATCATTACTATTGCTTAGCGCATACAAGGGTTTATTGACTTACGTTAATGGTTTACGGGTTTCGTATACAAATGGCCATGAGCCATGAAATGGTTACAGCGTGTTAAACAAATTGGGGTTTTACTTTATGTGTATAGATATATTGAATTGATTTACAACCTCTGTATTCGGTTTGGTAATGTTATGGGGAAATGTTGGCAAAGCAATTGTTTCAGTCTATGTTTACTCTTATGGAATTTGATTTTTATAGCATGGTATGTGTAGATGAATAATGAATTGTTATAGCATTTGGTAAAGCTGTTAGCGAATCCTACAGGATTTCGATGTGGTTATTTTTAAATGTGTTATGAGTTTGGAAGTCGTTAGCTTCACATGATTCGATCCTATGCCACTCTGGTTGTAAAGGATATGTATGTGAAACAACTTGTTTGGGAATTAATTCCCACAGGATTCGATCCTGTGATCTCATTTCATTTATACGATATATATAATGAGTTCTGTGTTTAGTTTTATGGTTGACTTATTATGTGGAAATTTCTCCTATGATATTAGATTTCAATATTTGTATTTTATGTTTTAAATGTATGGTTTGGTTATTATGAATGTGGAAAAGGTGCTCACAGACCTTAGAGGTCTTTGATAGCTTAATTGTATATTTGATTTATTGTTTACTTATAATAATGAGGATGACGTGTTTATAGTCTTGATTATTTATAATGTGCCTACAGACCATTAGAGGTCTCGATGTTTTTATCTTGGCATTCGTGGCTTATTTATTTTGTTTATAAAGTGGAAACGCTTTGTTTAAAGTTATGTTTATAATATTTTACTCAGAGGTTAAATTAAATATTATAGGTAACAGTTGAGCTTATTTGTAATTAATATTATGGATGGTAGTTTGGGTTTATTTCTATTTAACATAAGCCTGCTAGCAATATGAAATCTTCCAGCATAGATAATATATATAGGATCTGTTTTGATTTTTTCTAGGTCTTGGAAATAAATTTAAAGATGGGAAATAAAATGTAGAAATGAATTTGGAAAAACAAAACCCTTAAATATTTTAGATAGGAAATAAATTGCAGACATGGATTTAGAAATAAAACATAAACCCTTAAATTATGAAACATGAAAAGGAATTGCAGAAATGTACTAGGAAACAAATTCCTTAAATACTTGATCAGGGAATGAATTTTGGAATTGAACTAGATAATGAAATCTTTACCTTAATAGCTAGGAAAAGAACTTCAGAAAAGATAACCTAGTTTATTGTAGACATTTACTGTATAATTAATCAGAATTCAATCTACTCCAGAGTACTAAGACTAGTACAACATGAAAGGGGAAAATCAAGAACCTCATACCTGGAAGATGAAGCTATTTTAATGGATCAAAACCTGCACACTCAAATACCCATCATTAACAAATTCATAGGAATATCTGACCTCTGTATAGATAACCGAATCACTTGGGAATGACCACGTTCCACCCAACCATGACATGGAACTGTTCTTGGTTTCAATCCGAATCCCCCCAAGTTGGTTCCAACATGCAAGTAGGTTAGAGCTGCTAAGGTAAGGCTTCCCTAATTGGGATATCATGTTCTGAATTAGTTCTCTTTTTTCCTCTTAGGAAAAATGTTCTCCAAGAACTCTCTTGAGAATAATCAGGTAGAATATGGAATCACCAAAAATATGGAAGATCCCAAAGCCTCTCTTTGGATTGGGTCTTTATAGGCAGAATTTTTAGTCAAAGGAGAATTTAAATCAAGAATCATTTGATTTCTTGATTTAACCCTTTTATTTAATTTTGGCACTTTTAATATTTAACTTAGGAACTTTTAACTAGTTCTTATTTGGGCTCTTGTAGGTATTTTAATATTTAGTTCTCTTTTAGTAATAACAATAATAGATGGATCCTTTCCTTATTTCTTATAGATATTAATATTATTACTCTACTTACTCTTTATATATATATATGTAACGTCCTCGACCCTCCGACCAATGAAAAGGATGCTACCATACCATTAACCATTCGGGCAACTAGCCCCATGAACATACAAACATAAAATTGAAATGCTTTGAAGTAAAACATGCATACATTGTTACCATACAACGAAAGCAAAACCATACATTCAAGCATTTAGCATATTCATCATTTTCATTAAACAACAAAATACAATTTGCGCAGATGAGATAGTCAAGAATACTTATCTTATGAAGAATTCGTCCCGCAACTAGCTATGTTGCTGCAACGTTCCACCCAACCATAGGCCAATGTGCTCCTTAATCTCTTAGCAACACTGCCACCCCCGAGATAGGCATGATTCCCCAAGGAATAAGGAACTAAGTAGGCTCACACATAGCCAAAGGTACACAAATCAACCAAGCCAACATAGTTGGGTTTATCAGGCCATCAGGGAGCTGGGGAAAAGTTGAATGCTAAGATGGTGGGCTCATTAAAGAGCTAAGGACACCTACACCAGAACTAGCCCGTCTTCTAGGACACCCACACACACCCAACACAAGGAATCAGTCCCTTCTCTGCTACATAGTCCCTTAGGCCCTGGCTTCCCTTCCAGTGCTATTCAGGGGTTGTGGAGAAGAAAGAAAGCCCTATAGATCTGTCTATGTGGCTCCCAAACACACCAAGTTTATCAAGCATATCAAGCCTTCATCCCACTCCAACACATTCCAAAGACCAACCACTGCATACACACAGCCAAACAAGCAATTCACAGCTCTGGGGAAGAAAATCAAACACCACAGAACAACTGAGGTGACACTTTAGGTAATGCACAGCTCTGATTGGGAAATTTGATTCCTGAGTTTTTCTTCGCCCTATCTTGGCCAAAACGACTCAATAAGAATCCACAGCAACCCAAAAACATAAATGAACCCACAACAAAACCAAAATCGTGGGGAAAACAACAACAATTTCTCAGCTACCTAAGGAAGGAAAAACAACCCATGTGGAGGTGAATTCACATGGTCAGACCCACAATGAAGAGAAATACCCACATCAAAACTCCCCAACCACGAAATTCACACACACAACAAAAATCGTGCCCCTGAGGCCGCTCTCCCAGCTCTCTGCATGAGTAAAAATGTCAAGCCTATGCGTGAGGAGAAGAACGATTGTCTCTGCGTGAGGATGGGAAAGAATGCAAGAATTTCCATGTGAGGGTGAAAGAGTTTGCTAGTGGAGTGTGCGTGTGGGCAAGGACTGACAGTCCTGCCACACACCATTGCCAAGCAATAACTGCCCAACTAACATCATAGGTTTTTAATTTGGTAGTTGACTGATTGAGACAAGGAAGGGTGAGTAAGTCAAAAGGGTGGGTGACAACTAAATGGGTTTAACAGCTAACACTTGGATTTTCCCCATTGTACCATGGTTTAATAATTTCCCTCCCTATCCTTAGGAAAATCATGCCCTTTTCATTATGGTTGCCTTGACATAGCTGGTTGGGGTTCATTTTAATTAAAATGCATAATTACATGATGCCAGAATTAATATGCGCTGGATAGCACGATATACCATCAGCAACGATTTCAATCGCCGAAACATAAAACAACTAAATCGATGGTGGGGCTTTTGCCTTTAGCTCCACACCACGATTAATTACAATATATACATCATATACATTTAATGCAAACGGGGTCAAAACCGGGTTGTTACAGTATATATATATATATATATATCATTTGTTAACATTTTTATTTAGGTATCATATAACATGATCCCTAAACTTAGGACATTTTCTTTATTAAGGCCTTCAGGTAGGAGTCAGGTCTACTAGGCTGGGAAACTCTAAGCCTCCTTGCATGTTGGATTCCCTCATATAAAATGGTAGTTCTTCAGTACTTGATGAGATACATAAATTTGAAATTTCATTTAATCACTTAAAAATAAGTCATATGAGATCAATATTTTACTCGAGTCATTTTTACTCGACATAATTAATTATGTTTAGTAACTCCCAGTGCTTATCTAGAGCCCATACTCAACGCTAAAAAATAAGGAGTTACAAACTTAGTGCAATTCCAAAGCTCCTCACTCAACACTAATGCTAGGATGTACTTGTAGGATACACCTAGGGATACAATTGCCAAGAATCCGATGTTCCAGAGCTAATGATCAACATCAACTTGGAAGGCTCCAGGGCTTATGCCCAACACTTCCAATTTATCTTTTCATGTGCTTTAGAGCTTCATGCTCAACACAAGGGTTTTCATATCTTATTTGTTCCATAGCTTCTCGCTCAACAAAAACATAAACACTCATGTGTTGCAGAGCTTCTGTTAGTGATTGAACAAAACAATACATAATAATAGCAGCATATAAATCTCATCAATAATCCAAAGATATAAATCAAACCATAGAACAAAGGATATAGCTTGGAAAACCCTCTACTGATTCAGAGGATAAAAAACCCAACAAACAATCTTAGAGTATGATTGATAAGTAGCAAAGAATGATTACAACACAATAATATATTTCTTTCACAAAGAGCACCAGAGAGAGGAGATTGAATGGAACACCGTATCTAACTTGCCAAGTGCATAGAAATTTAATAACAAGTCAAATTAGGTTTTACAATAAAAATAGAATGGCTTCATGTAGAAGAAACTTGTTAACACTTAGAACACTGATCCATATTTAATCATGCACCCCATACTGATATGGTGTCAAGCCGACACTCCATAATTATCTTCCACAAGAAGATACATGCCTTCAATTAATTAACTAACTCTAACTGAGCTGAACTGAATGGAACTGAGCGTAACTGCATACAACTGAGTGTAACTGAACTGAACTGAATGTAATTGAACTGAACTGAATGTAACTAAACAATAACTGAATGTAACCGAACAGAACTGAATGTAACCAAACTGAATTGAATGTAATTGAACATAACTGAATGTTACTAAAGAATAAATGAATGTAACAGAACAAAACTAGTGCTTCGCCATCAGTGTTTAATTCCAACAATCACTTTCATAAATTAAGGAGTTTATTTCTTAATTAATTGACCTTGTTTACCATAACTAATACTCAACAGATATCTAATCAATTCTAGTTTACTTGGTGGCAACATATGCAATTCGAATTCTCTCTCTATCTATGTGCTTATATTAAATATATTTCCATGGTCCATCTGTGCTATCATTAAATAATCATCTTTATCATATCATACTCATAAGATCGTTTCCAAACATATGATCGTATGTATTTCCCCGAGTCATATAGTCACATGCCAAAGNTCCCTAAAGGATACTTGTAGCACCTGTTGACCATGACTAGCCATACATCACATAGTATATCTACTTTACATAGTAAAGTACACCACCTCACAACATGAGGATATCCGTAGAACTTGAAATTACTCACAAGTCTACTGTCTTGATATTACTCAGAAGACTCAGCTTGATATTAATCACAAGCTTTACTACATCACCACCTCAATCATATGAGGATACTTGTACGACTACACAAGTCTACTGCATCACCACCTCAATCATATGAGGATACTTGTAGGACTACACAAGTCTACTGCATCACCATCTCAATCATATTAGGATACTTGCAGGACTACACAAGTCTACTGCATCACCACCTCAACCATATGAGGATATTTGTAGGACTACACAAGTCTACTATCTTGATATTACTCACAAGACTTTACAACATTACCACCTCAATCATATGAGGATGTTTGTAGGACTACACTAGTCTACTGTTTTAATATTACTCATAAGACTTTAGAACATCACCACCTCAGCCATATTAGGATATTTGTAGGACCAGACTAGTCTACTGTCTTGATATTACTCTCAAGACTAGAGAATGAGTCTTGATGTTGTAATCTCAACACTCCCTTTCAACGAGGGAGACATTCTCTTCCATACCAAGCTTATTTCGGAAGTGTTTAAACTTCATCACAAATAGTGGTTTGTCACAAATTTGCAATCTTATCATCAGTACCTATGTATTGGAACTCATGACCTTGACTTCGATGAAGTAATACTTCATCTCAAATGTGTTTTATCATAAAACACATAAAGGGTTTTTGAGAAGTCTTGACTATTAACACCTAATAACTGTAGGCTCAAGTATTTCACGCTAGTAGGTAGCCTCCTAAGCTACACTACTCCTCAGTATGTAGTACTATCTGCAAAACAATTTTTTTTTACTACTCTCTTATATACATCTGTCTTCTATAGTACTAGCTGCAATACACTTAGCTTTTGTAGTACTACCCTCAAATTACATCGCTTATCTCAGGCTAAAAAAATAGCTGGATAACACAATCAAATAATAGTTCCGCCATGTATCAAATACAATAAAGATCCTATTCTAATGTACCTCAAAGGTACTCAAAAATATGCTTAGTAGTAAGCATAAAATACAACAAGTCTGCTGAAAGACCAACCAGCTACATACACAAAGTAGCATCATCTAGATCCAATCCAGAATAAAGTTTATCTAAACTAGAAACCATGGATTTTTTAAATCCATCACATACAACATTATACAACAAATGTGTAATAACATGCAGAAAGAAAGACTTATCTTTTCTTTCACTCTTCAACATTTGTTGACTTCTTGAATCTTTTGTTATCTGGAGAATTTATTTATGATATTTCCATTCTATATGATGTTTTTCAAGTCATGATCACTTTCTCAGTGATCCTTCTCTTTATATTTGCAGCACCCCAACTACCTATCCGAGAGGTCTTAACTATTCTCTAACAGTCCAGACTATAAATAGTCTCTGAGACTTTTAACCATGTCTCTTCTCATGTGGATTCTCTCCACAAGCTATCACAACCCTTAGCTTCCTAAGTCATGTACAATGACTAACTGGTGGGGACTTTATCTGTTGTTGCCCATGAAGACACATCAATACTCCCTCTTCAACTAGAGGAGTTATTATGTACTATACCAAGCTTGTCTCGGACAGAAGCTTAATAATAATGCTGGCAATGCTGCTCATCTATGGATATGTACCATGTCTCAAATATAACTGACTAGAACCCTCAAAAGCTTTATTTATTTTCAACATGCTCTATCTAGAGAAACACATGTGATCTTCCTCGATCACTATATTAGTCAGATTTCATATATATTTAAAACTCTCTTTTACTGATCAAGAAATATATGAGTCCACATACACTTGTACCAAGTAGGTACCACAACACATGCTTTGTACATGTCTATGTACAAACTGCAAAGCACATAACAGATCCTAGGACCTATGACTAACCAAATACATCTCAATTGACTTGAGATCCTCCAAATATGAAATAAGAATTATAAGATTTCGTATTTACCTTCATATGTGTGGCCATGG
The DNA here is from genome assembly GCA_001517045.1 of Pseudotsuga menziesii. NCBI lineage: Eukaryota > Viridiplantae > Streptophyta > Pinopsida > Pinales > Pinaceae > Pseudotsuga > Pseudotsuga menziesii. The sequence continues at coordinate 26,014 of LPNX010929682.1, read as the reverse complement.
ATTTGTAGTCCATCATCCTGAAACTCTTCAGGATCTTTTACTTCACATTTTCCATTAACTGAGGAAAATATTTGTGTGGTGATTGCCACACCACTAATCATAAGAATCATAACAAGAATCTTGAATACAGTTCTCAACTTCCTTCTGAATATGAAGAACCAATTACTAGCAACTGAGGTACATCAACCAATTACAGTGGTTCTTCTATATATGAAGTTCTTTATTTGACACATGAATCTAAATAAGATATAATATCTTCAGCAGTCTTCACATCTATCAAAATATAATTAAGCCATCAATTTTGTCTACTTCCTAAGAGACATAGGAACCTCGCGAATTGTTCTATTTTGGGCTCAACCATCAGAATGACTCCATGTTCATTTCCTTCTTTACTTGTAAGTAAGGGCATATTAATTTTCCCTACAAGACAAATTATTCTCATCGTTAGAACCATTTCATACTCATGAATTTTATTCACATGAAATAATTTATGTCCTTCTTTACTTGTAAGTAAGGGCATATTAATTTTCCCTACAAGACAAATTATTCTCATCGTTAGAACCATTTCATACTCATGAATTTTATTCACATGAAATAATTTCAATATATAGATATAGATTTACTTAGTTATGTACAGATATTGACCAATTGATTTATCATAACCTATTATAATATTATGTACTGGTATGCAGCCCTATATCAGTCATATATCAATCCAAAAAATCATTTTATGAAATAAATATACATCCCCGTGTTCATATCTCATGAGGTAAGCATGAAGCCCTCTATCTAGCCAATCATGTAGTCTTATGTTCACAGTTTATGAAACAATCATGTTGGCCTAAATCTCATGTCTTATGAATGATGTTTTCATCCTTATATCAGTCCTACATAAGTCTTATATCAGTCTTTATACCATCTCGCAAAATTTGGACTCATGAGATTGATAACATTCCAATAAAGATAGGAACAACAATGAATAAGCTAAACAAAATTCCAAGTCCAAGAATATAGATTGTAATAAAACTGAATCTGATTTTATAAAAGAATATGATAATTAAATAATCATGCATCCCAACATTCATCAATCATGTCCAACATTCATATCTCATGAATCAATCATTCATATCTATATTTATGAAATAAGCATACAACTCTATATTCATATCTTTATGTAACAATCACGCATCCTCTATATTCATATTTTATAAAATAATCATGCATTCTCTATATTCATATCTTATGAACAATCATGCATACTCTATATTTATATTTTATAAAATAATCATGCATGATCTATATTCATATCTTATGAACAATCATGCATCCTCTATATTCATATTTTATAAAATAATCATGCATGATCTATATTCATATCTTATGAATAATCATGCATCCTCTATATTCATATTTTATAAAATAATCATGCATGCTCTATATTCATATCTCATGAACAATCATGCATCCTCTATATGACTGTAATGAAAAAATTCAAAAGCATATAGATCTAAATAACATATAATAACAAATTTGGGTACTTATATTTTTATTGTTTTTCATGCTCCCTCTTGATTTATGCTTCCTTGCGGAGATTACCATAGTCCCTCGGTCTTGATATCTTGGCAAATTTGAGTGCGTGCAGGAGGTAGAAAATCTTTGCACGGAGAAACTGGATCCCATGCAACCTAAAGTGAATGTTCTTCTTTCAAAGAAAAACTTTTTCCAATGATCATCCTCTTCTTTGGATGAGATCTCAACTCTATGAGGCTCTCATTATACACAAGACCCATGAAATAATGAAATATGTAACTTACAGCTCTTGGGTTTGTTCCATCAATTGGTCCACTTTGGAAAAATGAACATAACATGAATTCTAAGAATTTCATCTTCAAACACCTAATCGTATCTCTCAAACAACTGCGGATTTTTTAAATATTCTCGCGAGTAAGCTAAATCGACCAATTTTGGAAGTGGGGTTTTAACTGTTTTGTATGATTCCTCACGGATTGATCAAAACGTCTCCACGAAATTTGTCTCCTGAAAAGTGACGAAATTGTGCATATTGATTTTCTCTTTAATTCACCCTGCATAAAGAGTACTCACTCATTGAGGTCAAGTAAACATCTAGATCATTCTCCTCAAGAATGATTCACACTCTTTCGTTTATTTTGGAAGTATCTTCAAATTGGTCTTCTGGTTGGATGGAGATCGATTCCATGGCTCCAAGCTCTTTGCTCAATACTTCTCAAGATCATGTAGGATTTAGTTTCTTGCGCAAACTAAGCTTTTGCACGCCCTTGATCTGATACCATGTTAGTTATTGAGAAAAATATGAAGAAACCTGAACTTTAAAAAACTTTAATCCATAATAAAAGTGCATATAAATTTCATCAATAATCCAAAGACATAAATCAAACCATAGAACACAGGATATACCCTGGGAAAACCCTCTACTGATTTAGAGGATAAAAAACCCAGCAAATGATATCAGAGTATGATTGATAATTAGCAAAGAATGATTACAACACAGTTGCAGATTGCTTTCACCAAAAGCACCAGAGAGAGGATATCGAGTGGAACACCGTATCTAACTTTCCAAGTGCATAACACTTTAATAACAAGTCAAATTAGGTTTTACAACAAAAGAAGAATGGTTGCATGTAGCTTGTTAACACTTAGAACATTGATCCATCTTTAATCATGCATCCCATACTGATCTGGTCTCAAGTTGGCACTCCATAATTATCTTCCACAAGAAGATACATGCCTTCCATTAATTAACTAACTCTAGTTGAGTTGTTAACTGAGCTGAATTGAATGGAACTATATGCAACTGAATGGAACTGAGTGTAACTGCATACAACTGAGTGTGACTGAACTGAATTGAATGACTGAACAGAACTAAATTGAATGTAACTGAACATAACTGAATGTAATTGAACATAACTGAATGTAACTGAATGTAACCAAACAGAACTAGTGCTTCTCCATTTGTGTTTATTTCCAACAATCACTTGCATAAATTAAGGAGTTGATTCCTTAATTAACTGAACTTGTTTACTATAACTAATACTCAACTGATATCTCATTAATTCGATTTTACTTGGTGGCAACATATGCAATTCAAATTCTCTCTCTATCTCTTTGCTAATTATATTAAATATCTCTGCATGGTCCATATGTGCTTTCATTAAATAATCATCTTTATCATATCATACTCATAAGATCATTTCCAAACCTATGATTGTATGTATTGCCCCAAGTCATATAGTCACATGCCAAAGTAAATCACTCTAGGGGTAGCTAATCCCTAAAGGAGACTTGTAGCACCTGTTGACAATGACTAGCCATACATCACATAGTATATCTACTATACATAGTAAAGTACACCACCTCACAACATGAGGATATTTTTAGATCTTGAAATTACTCATAAGTCTACTGTCTTGATATTACTCACAAGACTCATCTTGATATTACTCACAAGCTTTATTGCATCACCACCTCAATCATATGAGGATACTTGTAGGACTACACAAGTCTACTGCATCACCACCTCAATCATATGAGGATACTTGTAGGACTACAGAAGTCTACTGCATCACCACCTCAATCATATGAGGATACTTGTAGGAATACACAGGTCTACTATATTGATATTACTCACAAGACTTTACAACATCGCCACCTCAATCATATGAGGATATTTGTAGGAATACACTATTATACTATCTTGATATTACTCACAAGACTTTACAACATCACTACCTCAATCATATGAGGATATTTGTAGGACTACACTAGTCTAGTGTCTTGATATTACTCTCAAGACTAGAGAATGACTCCCGATGTTGTAATCTCAACAGCTTCTCACTCAACAAAAACATTTAAATACTCATGTTCTCTAGAGCTCCTCGTTCAACACAAAACATCTCATCGATCACGTGCTTTAGGGTCCACGCCCAACACATAAAATCATACATAAAACATATGTAAATTGGCTTACGCCCAATATATCAAACAAATCATCATGGGTATATGTAGTGGGTTTCTAGACCCCATATACCAAAATAAAACATGAAATTAACATCATAATCAATGGGGTTAATGCCCATAAGTGTTAGGTCAAAATTTAGGATATTACATCCCTCCCTGCTTAGAACAACAACGTCCCTGGTGTTCTAGGGACTCAGAGTGAAATCATGAAACAAGGCGAGGTAAGCCTTTCTCATGGTGCCTTCATTCTCCCAAGTAGCCTCATCGGCCTCAAAAGTGCTTCCATTGCACTTTCAACTGGACTATGTTGCGCTTTCTGAGTTGCACCTCTCTCTTTTCCAATATATGAATATGTTCACGAGAAAACTCTCCTTCAGGTTCCACCTATAATAAGGACCAATCAATCACATGTTTAGTATCATACAAATATTTATTTAATAAATATGCATGGAAAAAATTATGGAATATTATGTGAGAGGGTAATGCTAGTTCATATGCCACTGTCCCTCTCTTGGCCAGTATCTCAAAGGGTCCACAAAATATAGGTGCTAACTTACCATAGCTTCCCAAGCTCAACGAGCTTCATTTTGCTTATACTTTCAATTAAACATGGTTGCCTATTTGATACTCTTTATCTTTTATTTTCTTGTTGTGTAGCTTTTCTAGTGGTCTTGTGCTTCTTTAAGGTTCACCTAGACCTTGGTAACCAATTGTTTCATGTCCTTTAACAATTCAGGCCCTAACATGAGTCGATCCATCGGACTATTGCAAGTAACTGGTGTTCTACACTTTCGTCCATAGAGTACCTCAAAGGGACTCATCTTGGCAGAAGTATGGTATCCATTTTTATATGCAAACTCTCCAAGATGCAGTTAATCTTCCCACTTGGTGGGGTTTTTCATGACAGACATCCTAAGCATGTCCTCTAAAATATGTTTTATCCGTTCTATCTTCCTGTATGTCTGCAGGTGATAAGCAGTACTAAATTTCAACTACGTCTCTAATCTGGAGAATAAGGATCTCCAAAAGTTCCCGGTAAACTTAGTATCTCGATCCGAGATGAATTCCTTGGGTATCCTGTGTAGTCTAAATATCTCCTTCAAGAAGATATCGACAATGTGTACTTCCTTGTAGGTTGACTTCACTGGAATGAAATGTGTTGCTTTTGACATTTTTTGAACTACAATTTGACAATTCAGATCTGGTTGCTCAAATAAATATTTCAGACTCATATTGTCTATCTTCAGAAGGAATTTCCTTCCCATGAGGTAGTGCCTCCACATCTTCAAGGTGTGGATGATGGCCACTAACTCAAGATCATGGGTGGGGTAGTTATGCTCGTGTTCTTTTAACTTTCGCGATTCATAACAGATCGCATAATTGTTCTGCAAGAGGACTCCTTTGAGACCTTCCTTGCTTGCATCCATGCAAACAACGAAATCCACATTAGGATCCGCAATAAGTAGTATCGGTGTAGTCGTCAAAAGCTATTTAAGCTTTTGAAAACTTTCCTTGCACTTGGTCATCCATAAGAACTTATTTTCCTTATTTTGCAAGGCAATCATGGGACAAACTATCCTTGAGAAGTTCTCAATGAAATTCTCGTAATAACCGACTAATCCCAAAAAGAATCTAGTGTCAGTGACACTAGTAAGGGTAGACCAATCTTCTATGGCTTTACTATTTTCTGGGTCCACAACTATCCCTATCTTGAAGATGATGTGACCCAAGTACTATATCTGTGGTTTGTAAAAATCACATTTACTAAACTTGGCGTAAAGCTGGTGTTCTTGTAACACCTGTAGCACTATGCAGAGGTGTTCCTCATGCTCCTCTTTACTCTTAGAGTAAACTAGGATGTCTTCTATAAATACCTAAACAAATTTATCTAGGTATTTACTGAATATACTGTTCATCATACACATAAAGTTTGTGCGTGCATTGGTCAACCTGAACGACATTACTATGAACTTGTAGTGGTCGTACCTTGTATGAAAGGAGGCTTTTGTGAATATCCTCATCGTGAATCCGTACCTCATGGTACCTGGATCACAGGTCGATCTTCGAAAATATATTGGCTCCTCCTACTTGATCAAAGAAGCCATTGATCCTAGGGAGTGGGTATCGGTTCTTGATAGTCATCTTGTTAAGATGAAGGTAATCGATGGACATCCACATCGTACCATCCTTCTTCTTCACAAAAAGTATTGGTGCTCCCCAAGGGGACACACTCGATCATAAATATACTTTCTCAGTCAAATCCTGTGACTGTAGTTTGAGTTCCACCAACTCTAATGCACTCATGTGGTAAGGGGATTTTGAAGCTGGAACTAATCTTGGTGTCAGTTCTATGGAAAAATCTAATTCTCGTTTTGGTGGTAACCATGGAATTTCCTCAGGAAATACGTCCTTGAATTATACAACAACTGAAAAATCCTCGATGTGTTGTTCTCTTTCAGCTTATATGTCTTGGATGTTCACTGCAAACAGTTTGCAGCTTTTCCTAATGCACTGATTTTCTTGTAAAGTGGATATCTGCCTTATGAAAACTTTCTTAGGTATTCCTTGAATCTTTACTTGATTCCCTTGTCTATATGTACACAAGATTGGCTTGTGTAAGCAATCGAGCATGACATGGTGTTGTTCCAACCAGACCATGCCGATAAGTATATCATATGATCCTAAGGGTAGGATGTTCATGTTTACTTTAGTAGGAAAACCATTCAGGTTTACCTCACAATATTTAACTAATTCAGAAACTTTTCATTTCGTACCTATGGCTAATTGTACCAGCCAAGGTTTATCATGTCTAACTTTTCCTAGTTTACATACATCAACAATTTTAGGTGATACATAGCTCTGGAAAACATTGGGGTTGATCAGTATTGAAATAAAAGTGTTTAAGATCTTACCTTCTATTTCAACCATGGCAGCCTGATGGTTTGCCTGTCGTCCATCCAAGGATGCATAAATCTGCAGTGTTCCAGCTATGTCCTCTACCATTGGTTCTTCTTGTAAGTTGTGCAAGACCCCATTGGTATTGTTCTTACAGTCTCAGGAATAATGAGGCCCTTGGCATTTCCAACATTTGATTTGCAGCGGGGCAACATTGGCTCCCCCATTTGCTGCTGGTTTGTTAACATTTGGAGTTGGTACATATGTCTTTGTACCTTTTTTGTTGAAGTTCTTGTTGGATGGAAAACTGTTTTTCTGTTTTCTATACGGTGGTGGGTTAAAACCTGGTTTGCGGTTGTCTGAGAAGGTCCTAGACCTGCCTCTACTTCTATTAATATTCTCTTGCCTCAACTATCCATGCTCATAGCAATTCCTAGCTTTGTGTAAGGTGGTGTCAAATGTTTTAGGCATGTAAAATTCAATCCTTTCCTAAAAGTTGGGAGGAAGATATCCTAGAAACTGTTGTATTTTTACTTTCTTGTCCTTGATGTATGGAACATAATGCAATCGATCCAAAAATTTGTTAATAGAATCATCCATAGTCATGGATCCCATACCTAATTCGTGAAACTCTTTCACTTTTCTGTCAAAGAACCTTTTCGACATGTATTTCTTTTGAAAAATCTTGCGAAACTTACTCCACGGTATTTCTCTTAAATCATCTTTCTTGGTATGCTTCAAGTCTCTCCACCATCTAGCTTCTTTTGCATTTAAGTTATAGATGGCTAGACAGGATTTCATTTCACTAGAGTAGTTATGAACTCAAAAATATTTGCTCATACCTAAAATCCATTCTTCATCTTTCTCCCCAGTGTTCATCTCTCCTTCATAGGTTGGGGCTTTTATTTTTTTGAACTCTCCCTGGAGATTGTCATAATTTCTTAGTTTCTTTCTATGTGGAGAAAGAGAGTCTTCACTAGAAGGACTGTGATAATCTCCTTCTAGAGGTTCAAGGGTATGTTCTTATTTTCCTTCTTCTCTCGGGTTGTTGGACCGTTTATGATAAAGTTATTTCTTGAACCTATTTGTGGAATGAGTATTTTTTCCCTACGAGCTTCCTCCCATCATGTTTCATAGAAATGCTTCATTGATTGCTTGTTGTTCCTTTCTTTCATTCAAATTATCATCTCTGAAACTTTGCAAGTCTACTTGGAGACTCTATATGGTTTTCATTATATAAGAATTTAGTTCCACCACCAGTTCTGCTTCTTGGGTGGGGGTATTCAACTTTCCTTGTCGGTTGTTGTCTTCTTCAGTGTTCATGATTTGAATTGTTCTTTTTAAAATCCCGCAATTGCAAATTTTTAATAACAGGAAGAATTTATGTTAGTTAACAAAATTAGATACTTTATTTTCCTTGCAACGAATGTCTCGTATGCCCATTTGGTCTCTTAGTGTTGAAACTAGGCTCTGATACCACTAGTAATGTCCCCAAAATTTGAAAATAATTTTTTTTAATTAGGCTAGTCAAATACTACTTGAACTGGACATTATCTTAACTTATGTAGAATGTGTCATACTTTATGTCACTGTATTGTATTGTCGTAAGTTGTTCTTACTTCCTTATCTATGTTTTCCTGATGTGGTTATAAGTGTAATGCTATGTTGTCGTTATGTTTCTCAATATCTGAGTTTGATGGTTATGTATTTATATGTATGTATGTACGGTCAATTGCTTACTCATTGGTTATAAAGTTTGATTACTATTTTATGAATAATTCTAACTTAACTTGTATTGTCAAGGGGTGGAATGGCAGGACTTGTCTCCCTTATAAAAACACTTGAAAGGTAAGTGATTTTACTTGTCGCTAGAGGGCTTACTTTGTTCTTATTGGACTAATCCATTTCTTTCCTTATTTTGTGCAGGTGCACTTGATAGCGAAAAATTGGCTATAATAGTGAAATAAGACATACTGCCTATGCTCACGCTCATTACCACACAACTTGGATGACAAACAGACCTACAATCCTATCCTAGTGATTATTATTATGGTTGTTAGTTGTGGTTTACACAAGGCTGGGTGTTATTAAGCCTATGTTTGCATTGGTTACCATTATTGTTTATGGTCTTATGACCTTGAGTTAGTTTGATCCTGCACTTAACATTTACATGGCGTATGTGGTAATGTATACGACTTAACATATTATAACATAGCCCTATGTTTATTAAGGTCTTTGTATATAAGGTTGAAGGCATAGGGTGAATCCGCGGACCTGGGTAACACTTTTTGGCAAGCGCATTTCGGCAAAAACAGAAAAACGCACCTCGGTCGAGGGCTTGTTAAACCCTTGACCGAGGTCTTAATATCTCGACCGAGGTTTTATCAAGCCCTTGACCGAGGTTTTGTTCAGCCCTCGACCGAGGTATTTAAATACCTCGGTCTAGGTTTTTTTTTCAGTC